>JAODUP010000243.1:0-295000 GCA_025642065.1 Paralvinella palmiformis
TAATGTTTTCCCGTGCGTGTGGTTCAATGGTGACTTGCTACATACATATCATAAACTATTTTGACACCACAGTTTACATTCAACAGTAATTTTCTGTGGTCCAAAAGAAGCCTGTATATAAAACATTTCGACACCTCAGATGCTGACCTCAGCTTTATTCTGGGTACGAATAACTGAATAAATCCTACCTATATGAACCATGTATCAATACACGTCCGGCTGGTCTGGCGTCGAAGTTCTTCTCTAACCTAAGTGAAAATTCAAGCCTTTTATATACCCTCAGCGTGTTAACAAACATTACAGTTTGTTCATAACAAAGAGAATGTACACTAACTCAGTATGGACTCACTGAAGTGATTTAACTAAAATAAAAACAAAGTAGCAATACCGCACAATGGATTATTACTGGACTAGAACGAAATATCATCTCAAATCTGAGTAAATACTATGATTTACTCGAACCTAACAGCTAATCCTCATACGTTTCCGTTCATCACTAAGTGAGCGTTCATTCACGCCTAATTTAGCGTCCCTACGTATATGAAGTTAGGTGTGGTGGGATCTAAATTAAAGCGCCTATTAAATTGCCTATTAAATTGCCTATTATTCCATGTGTTTTATTGGTAACTGTACTAATATTATGACAAGAACACAATATCTCGCATGATCTACATCTGCTAATGCCACATGGTTTTGAACACCACTGACTATTTGTAGGATTAGTTGGATTAAAATGACGTTGTTGTATTTGTAGTTCACGGACAGTTTTACTTTTAATACGGCGTAGCCATCTTTTTGAATAATTCCTTTTGCATAATGAATGAGACAATATCTGCCACGCTTCATCAAAATCTGTAATTTTTTAACACATTCTAAAAATCCCTGAGAAAAAACCTAGGATTCCTTGAAAAGTATGTTTATGGTGCAAGGAATCCTTATGCAAGAGTGGATGCGTGTCTATTGGTTTAAAGACGTTTAATTGTTAATAATCCATTTTCATTTTCTGGATCTTTAAATAGAGTTGTATCCAAGAAATAAATTTTCTGCTTATTTAATGTAGCTTTAAATCTAATCGGTGGTTAATGATTATTTAAACTATCCAAAAATCCATAAAAAGCCTTTTCTCCGTGCGGCCACACCATAAATATATCATCTAAATAACGATAGTATGTATGTGGTTTTAAAACTGCTTTATATAGGGCCTCCTCAAATTTAGCCATGTATATGTCGGCATATTGAGGGGCCCAAACCCGGCCCATTGAAGTGCCAGTGATAATTCATGGAGTTGCATTATACCGTCATATAAGAGATCTCGAAATTGAAGTGCTTCACTCACTGCATTAAGCCCTTTAGCATGGTCAATATGTGTATACATGCTCTCAACATCTAATGTTTTTAACAAGCATCCATCATGTATGACTAGCTTTGAAATTTTATCTACAAAATCGTAGGTATTTTGTATATAAGAAAGGTGCTTCATTGCAGGTGGTTTAAGAATACTGTCGATGAAACTTGCAACATTTTTATATTCACTATTGCAGTCAGATACTATAGGTCTGCCAGGTGTCTGGAAAAGTCCAACTGTTAAATGCCTTATGAATTTTGGGAAGCATATAGAACCGCCGAGGCCTTGGATTAATTGGCGGTAATAAAAATTGCAATTGTTTATTTGTAATAACACCAGAATTTCTTAATCTATTCAATATTTCTCCAACCTTTACTGATGTTTGCGGAAATAAAGGAGTTTGTAATGATTCCGACTGGTCTATATTATTCTTTTCCTTCAGGATAGTTAAGCTTCTTATTTCTGATATGAAATACACTTAAGGAGATCTGGGTTTATTACTTTATCAGTTGGAATCCAGATGGATTTCGACACAAACGTCTTACTGTTTTTAAAATTGTTGTTACGGCAACATCTAAACAAATATATAATTTTCTACCCCAGTTAAACACTAGATTTGTGATTGCTGTTTCCGAAAGCATATAATAAGAAAGATTAATTATATTACGACTATTGTTAGAACAGTGGTACATTTAGTTTAAATAACTTAACCAGTGACGTAAAATAGCATTGGCCTGTATCTTCACTCCATTCATTGTTATGAATATCACTGGAAGAAGTCTGTATCGAAGACCTCATCTAATTTAGGTATAATGTTGACTTCTTTATAATGAGTCATAGATTTGTTTATTCTATTTAAGTTTGAATGTTCTGCTTGTGGAAGCACAGAAGAATAATTAATATCCGTTAACTATATCTTAAATTTGTGTAAAACATAATATATATAAAACTATATATATATATATATATATATATATATATATATATATAAAACTATATATAACTATATATAACAATATAACTATATATATATATATATATATATATATATATATATATATATATATAAAATATATATATATATATATATATATTATACAGCTTAACATACATTTAGTGGGATGATGCCTCGTGTTTCTTGTCGGTTTCACGTTTTCTGCTGAATCATTTAGGTGAATCACGCAGTATTCGACCTTGACATTCCCATAACTAGGTACGTGAAACATCAACGGTGCGGTAAAAACAATAACGGTCCATAAATATTATATTAAATATTGTTTCAGACATATTTAATATAATTTATATAAATACACTGCAATATACCGGAAATAGGGCGAATTCCCCTATTTATTTAACGTCATCTCGAGTTTCCTGGGATGTTATTTGGCCAGTCGCGCCGGATCACGTGACCGAAGTAGACCAGCGTATAAAATGTGAAGCGGCTGCCGTTTGCACACGAAACGAATGTTGTGCTTATGTGAAAACCATATGTGAAATTCTCGCCTAAAATGTGACAACCTATGCCAATCTAAGCATCCAATATAATCGGCTAACGAACGACCGACAACCTTAGGTCTGTTTGAGGTAAGTTTTATCACTAAATGTCGAAGCTCTTGCGGTGAAAAATGCTTCGAAGCGCTTATGATTTTCCATTCGGCCCGTCGATGCCAGCGCGCGGCCGTGACACAAAGAGACTTTCCCAGATTGGATACGATCACTCGGGTGTTTCTCGCCGTTAGCTGTCTTGCTTATCTCCTTGTAGCTGATAATACACGATTCGGAATATAATGTGCCGATTTATTTTGGTAGCCAGCAGTATACTGACGTATACTCGATGTTCTGATTATCTTGTATTAATTCGATACTAACTTGAATCGGATAAGCAAATATGTGAAACTCAACTGACAGTTGTGTTTGTTTGTGTTGGACCCTGGTGTTATACTTGGTCTATATCTGACATGTCTGTATCACTGTAGCTTGTATAATAGCTATTTATTGCCCGGAGACATTTAGTTACTTCCATGACATTGACAAACATATTACAGTAGTATTTGTTTATTCAGGATATTATTATTACCCGTGTTTATTTTCAAATATATTAGTTAAAAACGTGTGTGTGTGTGAAGTGGCTAATCATTATATATCCGCTAGGTATAATACAATAAAACTTGAGATAATATATGAAGTAATTTTTTTATACATTCGAGGAAAAACAAACTATATTAGCCCAATGGGCATATATATATATATATATATACACACACACACACACGAATATACTTGTAATAGAGACTAGAGATAGATAATTTGTTCTAACTATACATACATAGTGATAAATATGCTTGCAAGAACCAAATTAATTATTTTAAGAGATTCAACTTCTTTTGGAAGTTTATTTCCAGATTACAAAAACAAATTCTAATGATGTGATAGTTCTTTTTCTTTCACTCTATGCCTATAGCAAAGCAACATAAAATCCGAATTTATTTTAAATATTAATAATAATTCATAATTTGTCTGTGGTGAATTCATCGTTTATGGCATTGCTTATAAATACAATATTTGCAATGTAAATGTAAGTATGGAAATGTACTCTGCCCTGTAGTTGATGTAAAAAAAATATTTGTGCCTACACACACACATTATTATATGACACTATTAACCTACACCTAGGTGTATATATATATATATATATATGCAAATAAATACATGTGTTGTTTTTCATTAAGCATGGAATATGTGGATGCATCTTCACTGTCACAATTCAGTTTAATCAAATTTACAGATTTAATGAACCATTATGTTTCCATATCATTAGAGTTTATTTTAAATAGAATAGAAGATTAATAACAATAAGTAGATTTGTGGGGTCAATATATTTTTGTCTTGAGTTTCTTATTGGTGGATTTTATTATGTTCGCAGTTAACAATGATGTAGATACTTAATAAAGTGTCAAAACTTGTTACACCATTCCAAGGTAAACACCATGTTCTACTGTGATGTCCCAGATCTCAGCACCTTAGACTAAGATTTTAACTGGAAAACTTCGACAATCTGTCAGAAACACAACAATTGACGGAATATTGTAGACTAATATTGAATTTATATTGGACATAATAATATTATATAACACTGTATCTCGATATCTGACCCGTGTATATATTTATGTCAATAAATCTATCTATCTACATAGGTTAATATATATATATATAGAGAGAGAGAACATAATAATCAACATTATTACTAGATATTAGTAGATGGCATTAAAGCAATATCAATAGCTAGGCTTACAATATGGATTTGAAACATCTTTCATATATCATGGAAACTGATCTTCTGTGTTCTGGGGGATGAATTTTCTCCAGCTACACTAAAAGCGGCATCTCCATATGATTTGAGACTGGTCTTTGGGAGCTTCAGTAGCTGGTAGTGACAGATTATCTGAACCCCGTCTACCACCAGACTATTTCAGTTATACTAATTCATATATATATATATAAAGTGGTGCTAAGCCATGCATCTTGAATATAATACATCGCTTCACTGGTAACCAATGGAGACGTTTAAGTACAGGTTGTATGTGACCATATTTGTCACCAGATGTGCAGTACAGTTTTGTATGCATTGCAGTTGCTTAACACATCTGTCTAGTATTCCTAAGAGTGATAAGTTGCCATATTCTATCCTCGATGCAATGAATGCATGTACCACAGTCTTGAGGGTATCGGCAGATAAATTAGGCAAACAAATTACCTAAAATAACCAGTCATCTGTGTATTTTCCAAATGATAACATTATTTCATTATCATGTTTATTATGTAAAGTCTACAAAATAAACATGAGAAATGCACCGATGTCAGACAAACTATTTTTCTTTTATTTCATAAAAAATTCAACATTATTTTACTTTCCAGGGGTATTTATATTGAGCAGTTAAAATTTCTATATTTCGTTTAGATAAACAAAGATTTCCCACTTAATAACCAAGGTCATTTTTGTCGAAGAACACATTTAAAGCCACCAGAATGCATCAATGTGGTGCATTTTTAAATGTCAGTGCTTTGGAAAAGGTTATGCCAGCATTGAACCAGTATTCCCCAATTCGTTACAGTACTGTTTGTAGTCATAATTCTCTATTCTCTCTGTGCATGTATGCAAATTATATTGCTGGTGGCAGGCCTGACTCAAGATCCTTTTATATGGGTTCACTATAATCACTGCTAAATATTACGGTGAGATTTAGATAATGATTAAATATGAAGCAGCATTGTATGTCAGTGTCAGACAGCAGAGATTATTGTTTTCAGGCTTCATCATAACATCACTACTTTCTCCAGCCACATCAAATAATATGTAATTTTGTACACCAGCGGAAAATCTCAGTTTCTGTGGCTGATTATATATTGGAATATGGCCATTCTTGTGCTGGTTTTCCATTTTTTACGAATTTATCAGAGTAAAATAAATGAAAACAATATGCAGAAAGTCACATAAAAGAAAACAGATGGCCTTGTGTTTCTATCTTGCTACCTGATTATTTTTTTAAAGAGACAGAACATTGAATTTCCAGTCACCTGAGGCACAAAACTTGGACCAGAGTGGGAAACTGACGTTTTTCTTCAACATTTTATTTTTCAACAACACATATCCACACACACATCCTAAGAACAGGTCTCACATATCATGTGATATGTTTTGAAAAGTGATCACATGTCATGATTTTTTTAATGGATTCCCTTAATTATTATCTTTCAGTATCATCATCATATCTAATTGCAATTAGTTTTGGACTTTTTCTGAAGAAAGAAAAGAAGTTCTTTCTTAGAAATGATTTGTTTTTATCAAAATATTACCAAATTAAAGATTGACTTTTTTCATTTTAGTTTCACATAATAGATGCATTTAACGTATTGGCAACACTTGAAATACCGAGATTGCATTTTAAGTTTTTCTTTGCTAACTTTGATACAAACACAAGTTGAGTGGCTTCTCACCCATTTCCAAACTTTTAAATGGATGTTTTGGTTATGGCAGATTGTGCACCAGTATGCTGAAGCTGGAAGGTCTTGAATTCAACATAATCATGACAATGGTCAGAATTATGTTTCTACAAACACGCTTGACTGGTTCAGTGGTTTGGAAAGAAAGTTATGTAATTGCTTATGGTATGGGTCAGGTTAATTAAGGAGACAAATTTGTAATCTTTTAATTGGTCTCTGTTGTTTATGGTCCATTTCTGGCAGCCAGATCTTCTATAAACAGCTGGATTAAAGTGAGGTGTGAGATAACTGTTATCAGTAACTCTGTGATACTGATACACGGGGGGGGGATTGGATGGGAGGCCACAGCTGATGTTGAACATTCCCTATTATTGTTAATATACATTAGTAAACATTTTCCTAGTTAGATTGACTGATTAGTTTATACTGAAACACCCACCCATGGAGAAGATTCATTAATGATATATGGTGTCCTGACAAAAACCCCTGCAGACAACAACAACCATACCCCCCCCCCCCGCGCGGACGAAACTCCCTTCTGGCTGCAACAAGAACGCAGTTATGTGATATTTGAAACAAGCCGTGTTAATCACACTTTTTTGTTTTTATTATTTTTAACACTGTATTGCCAAGTCAGAAACATCATCAAAGCTTTAATTATTTTATTTACATACTATTCATTAAATATGCATCTGATCATAGCAGCACCATTTGCTGAGCACTCATTGCGTGCGCTCTGGTGATTTAATTATTGTGGCTATTCAATCATTCTAGCTTATTTTATGCTGCTTCATTATAAAATATACTTTGATGTTGGTAGGACACTGGGATTTTTGTTTGGGGGGGGGGGGGATTCCATCAGCATAGGAACCATTGCAGCTTGACTCTGTGGATCTGCTATGAAATAATGCATCACAAGCTCTGGGGTGGCTAATGGCAATAGACTCATTAGCTGTAGTTAGAGAAAACAAAACCCATCACATTTAGAACTGATGGATGGCGTGGTCAATTTTTCTTGACACTTTTTTCTGATTATGTTTGGTTCAATCATTTAACCAGTAATTGGTGCTAAATGAGAGTTTATTATTTTTATCCTAGTTTTTGGTCATTTCCCGGACGATGGCGTTTTATGGCCAACTGGTTATATAGGGGAAAGCATTATGCTTTAATGGGCACACACTGACACAACAGTGTCATGTGTAAACATGCGCACTGTTTTAAGACAAAAGATTCTAATTTTGGGAGCATCATTACCACGTAAAGAATTCAGAGCCGATGAGGTAAGTTAGAATATCACTTGAAAGCACTGTAAGTTTAATGTCAGTTGTACCTTTAATGTTTAGACATTGCCTGAGCAAATTGAATTTTGTTATGACTTTGGTGCGATCCTGAAATGTCGGAAAGGTGTATCATCTTTCGGTGTGCCTCATTACCTTAGGAGGGCACTCGGCCCATTTAGCCTACTTTGTGCACAAAAATAACTGTAAACATCAAACATACATCCTGTTGCTTCTCCCTTTAACTTTATTGATCTGGAAAAGCATGTTATATTTGTTCCTATCTTAGAACTCTACCCCAAACTGGAATTTTAGAATCTGGGGTGATTTTATTTTGTTACACGTTATCATTTACGGTTTCCATGAACATTGAAAGATGGATTTTATGTACATATATGTTCAGGTGCCTTTGATTGATTCCCGCTAGTAAGTTTAATGTACTAAATTATTATTGGATTATTAAACATACTGAAGAAATGAAAAATTAATGATGACAAACAAACAACTCATAATTTGCGTGTTGTGTGTCTGGTATATTTTCAGTTTTTCAATCAACATTTATTCATTTCTGTTTATCGTTGTCAGTCTGATTCAAATGTACCACTCACAGGCTGATACACCCTCTTTGTTATAATGCACTAAAATTACTTTAAACTGTAGATTTTGCCTCCAAGTTGTTGTGCGTGTGTGTGCATGTGTGTGATAGAAAGTACAATAGACTTGCAAAAAAAGCACCTAAACTAGCATTGGATAGAACATCTGTATTGTTATGGCTCTCAGATTCATATTCATGTATATATGGCATACACACACACACACACACATATATATATAACATGAAGTTATTGTGCTGAGTATTTTTATTTACAGCTGAACTATATTGATCGATCAACTGATAAGGTAACTTAACCCCAAATAATATTGTCTTTTTCGTAGTTTTTTTCCCCCAGATCATCATAAATTTATACTTGAGTGCTCAATTTATTTGTGCTAATTTATAATAATAATCTTCAACAGTAAAACAGTGAGTTCAGTGGAATGGTGGATGGCAATGGAAGGACACTTTAATGAAGACTTCATTCAGTTAAATAAATGCTTGCTGTCCTCTGAGTTGCATGTTTTTGTACACAAAGTTATAAATATGAACATCGCTTCTGACTCTGACAACTGATACGAAGATGGCAGTAATCGGGCTAACAATAATGAATAATCACATACACTGCAAATTGGTTGTTGGTGTTTTTGCATGTGACTGCCAGTTAATTTAACTGTACGTATATTTTAATTTGTGCATAACATCTTTTTTTTAAATTCTTTAGAAAGGTTAGGAATAAATTGTTCAGCCCATTGGGTATATTATAATAGTCCACATATTTATTTATTTCTTATACAATTTGTCGAGAATGTTGAGAACATCAAATAATACAATTTAATCGAATTTAATCAAAAGAAATCATGATTTTTCCGACCCTGGAAATAATATCATATGCAAATTTATACACATGCATCAGTTTAGTTTATTAATTCTCTGAGGACCTTACCATAACACAGTTGTTGTGCTGCGCTGCAGACCTCCAGGTTGTCGAGCTGTGATAGCGCAGTTTGTTAGAGCGTAGGACTCAATAGACGAACGGTCGGGGGTTCGAGGCTCCGTGAGCTGCAATACCGTCATGTGGCGACTGGTTCACTCATCCATAAAAAAAGAGTACCTGACAGCATGCATTGTATGCTCCCTTGGGATTTTAAATGTGTGCTTGGTGGAAACAGGTCTGAGTCAGGGATAATAATATTGTGAAGTGCATTAGAGCAGCTATCTAGCTGCTATTTAATCTATTGAATCTGTACATCACCTGGGTCTATGGGATCTTGCATAATTTATTTCATATCCATTGAAAATGAAAGATAACCCTCGAATGTGTAACAAGGAGCATGGCTGAATGAAGGACTCTATGTCTCTTTGTTTCTGAGCTTCTTGTTTACCATTCAGAAGCAGTGAATGACAAAATGACACCAAAAGGTCATTTATTGTTACCGCAAGATACATGGGAGGCTACAGCATGCCTGTTCAGAATCAGTTACAACATTAACACGCGAATGGTTATCAGTTATAATTTATATTAATAATAGATCATATTTCATAATTATTATACAGTTCTACAGTGTTTTCTAAGTGTGCTGATATATTGTTTTCGGGTCAGTGACAATATTCCTACAACAGGTCAATTCCCAGAGGAGCATATAGCTGTTATAGAGTTATGTAATGTCTCACCACACACACACACAGGCGCGCGCGCGATATATACAGATATTCATGGTCAACTGCAACGACTGGTTCTGGTGTCATATTTCATTGTTGATTTGTTGACAAGTGTCAACATCTTGATAAACAGATACGTTCACATCCATTAATCAATGCCATGTTACTGAAGAAGCTCCACTTCAAATACTACATTACATTTCTATTAA
Organism: Paralvinella palmiformis; assembly: GCA_025642065.1. Lineage (NCBI taxonomy): Eukaryota > Metazoa > Annelida > Polychaeta > Terebellida > Alvinellidae > Paralvinella > Paralvinella palmiformis. The sequence continues at coordinate 10,090 of JAODUP010000243.1, forward strand.
ACAATCCAGTCTGATGTCTATACCTTCTGTGTGGGTTAGCTGGTAGCAGAGTCGCTTCAGAGCTCTAACACATGGGTTTAATTATTAAACTTATACTAAACTTTAATATAAGGGTGTGTCTCCAATGCTGGTGAAAATTATATGGGTGGAGGCATTATCCTCCTTACATATAGTTAAAATAAATAAAAATTCTACTTTGATTGTATTTTTTATTAGTGAATATGATGACTATATACATCTGATAGAATGACACCGATTATGGCCATACTTTTAAAAATATTTATGATAATTAATTAATTGTCCTCCAAATATTGGGAGCAAAATGATTTCTGCCATGGTGTGGAAGGGTTATTGGTGTATATTATAACACATTATGTCACTAAGGATACAAAAGGAAAGGAAAATTTTCTATTTTGACGTTGTAATCATGCAAATCGTTGGACTTGAATGGACTTTAAATGTGTGTTTTTTGTTTTGTTTCGATGTTAGTTCGTTATTTTTGGTATATTCGAATGTAACAACCAAACATATCACTATTACCAGCTTATATTTTGACACCAGATGCAGCACTCGGGTTCAAAACGATTTAAGAACAGGGATTTATCGAAATGGAAATTAACTTTAGATCCTGGTCTAGTTGTATGTGAAGCATGTTTCATCTTGCACTCCGCTTCCTTGCCACACTGAGAGTCCCTTGCGTTATCTTATCACTACAGAGTCATTTTAATTATCCAACTAAATGCAGCAAATGCCATTTCTCCATCCATCATCTTAGACTTGTGTCACTAGAATATCTGGTCCAGATATATACTAGTATAAGTATATACTCCTTATATTATACAGCGTGCAGTGAGCTCCGGTGGCCTAGTGGTTAAGCACCCGGCACTTGGTGCCAACGGTCGCAGGTTCGAACCCCGTAAGAGGTCGAAACTTTTCCAGGGATTAATTTCTCGGCTCACTACATCGTGGGTGGCTGACCACGTTAAATGGCGCTGCCGTCTCCACTGAATTATTTAAAATAAAGGGGGGACGTTAAAAACCCCCCTGAGGACGTAAAACACTCTGGCAGTGACCACCCTCAGGGTATTTCGGCTCCATCTTTCCGTACTGCTCCCCTGTGAGTGGTGGGGGAGGAGGTTTCTCAACCACTCCAACATAGAGGCTGTGCTGATTAAGCGACAGCCTGGGGATTCTCCCCGAACAACAAAACCTATACAGCGTGCATGGAATTTTATCTGCTTTATTATATTTTTGTTGAGCCACCATATTGATGGAGTGCAGACTTGTTTCTTTATTTCAGATTATCTTTATTCTTCTGTGTGTAATTGACTGGTGGAGTCTTATCATCGAGAAATTATCGCAAACGGCACCATGTGGACCCGGTTCTCACTCATAATTGTGCTGACATTCCATCTCCACGCCTGTCACGATCATTCTCACAGCATCCACGTCTCTGCAGCTGATCGGACTGAGCACCACGGTCTGGACGCACCAAAGTTCGCCATCAAACGACTGACAAAGAGAGAGGTTGGCGATCCAGAGAAGCCCAATTTAAGTGGAGAGACAGGCTTCAACGCTCGTCCCCATTTAAGGAGTGGAACAGCATCAGATCATGGAACGAGTCTTCCAAATGAGGATGGCCAGTTGATGAATCCAAGTGGCAAGGCACATGGAAATGAGAGTGTTCTGGATCTGCAAATTGACAGTGTGACTGGTTATCACAATGATACAAATGCTCACATCCCCGAAAGAGAAGCACATCAGAGACAGTTATTTTATGGCAACCGTCCAGTTTCTGTGATCAGTCGTGCAGCAGTGCAAGAACTGTTTGAAAAATATGGCAATGGGAAGGCAATAGATCTAGAAGGGTTTCTGCAACTGATGTTAAATCTTGGTCTTGGAAATACATCTTTGGAAGACTTCGATCATCCACACCATCAGGTTGACTTCACTGAGAAAGCGGCCTCCCAGACAACTGAGGTATCATCGGACCATCTACACCACAATCACAATGTATCACATGATCGCTACAGGGAGCGTCTCGTCCGCAGAACTGGAACAAGCCGAGCTGAGGCCAGATCTGATGCGGAAGAGATGAAAGAACAAGTAAAAGGAAGGAAAGATCGTCCTCAAAATGGTGATAACTGGTCGGTCGCTAACACTGGGAGCTATGACAACAAAAAACAGTCTAATCAAAAACCAAAAACTGAAGATAAAACAATCGGATATGAACCATTGAGTATGACTGAGGGCAGTGAGTCCAAGGTTAGAAAAAGAAGTCTGTCACAGACAGAACCTTCTCTAAATAAGGTTGGTTAGTATGATGTTATGCTGATTACCTAGCATCATCATCAAAGTTACCACCAATATTGTTATTAATTTTTAAATTACTTCCTTCATTAGGTATGCAAATCAACTTTCAAATGTATTTCTGTTTCACACACACACACACACACACACACCTATATCTAGTATATATATTATAGTTTTACATATATATATATATATATATTTATATATATTATTTTAATTTTTAGTGTATGACACCAGAAGACATATTATCACTGTTCAATGAGAGACCAGTGGATTCCAGTAACTTTAGCCTCTCACAGACCAATTTTGTAGAGCTCTGTCCAATTCTGATTCAGCAACTTGATCAGCATTTCTGTCCAACAGTTTTAGCGAAGTCACTGGAACACCATCAAGATATACATCATCTTCATGACCATGACGATGATGATCACGACAATCACCATGATCACAGTTATGATCATGATGAAGAGGGCAATGAAAATATTACCGAGGCATTAGCATCAGGATTATTCAGTGCATCCGCCAAAGGTGAGTCCTGCGTCCACGTCGGGAACATTCTACTTGGATTTTTTACAAATGTATAAACAAAAAGTTATATACACGTATCCAATAGGTACACAGTTTGATTACACATCATTCGCTCACTGTGTGCGTTACGCCCAACATACATCATACCATAATGAGTGGTGTTATTGTATTAACATTGTGGCTTCTCGCCTGTAGAATGATTGAATATGTTAGAAACATTGAATGATTGATGTAGAATGACAAGACTTGCTGATTGGGACAAGCATGAAACAAAGTTCAATTCTGGCACATTGCCTAAGGCATTTGCAGTTATGGCAAACTACTGAATTGAATTGAATAAAATCATTTGATTACATTTTGTAATAATGGCTATAATTTTTCATATAACACCTTAATTGGGGAGCCAAGTTACACTTGAAAGAACAAGATGTGTTGTTTATCATAATAAGGTACATTTTCAAGCTAAATATATTGGAAAAAGGACGAACAAAACTGCAATATTATTGCCAAACTAATTTAAACGAATTTGATCTAGTCAGCCTGCTTAGTCCATATCCTGGAGGCATCCATTTATAGAGTACCTAGTCACATATAATATATTCTGGATATTGATAATGACGATTAATGCTATTTATTTTATTCCTCGCCAGTTTGGGGTTACGCGTTCCTATCCTGTCTAATTATTAGCGTCGTTGGATTGGCCAGTGTGGCCATCGTACCAATAATGCACAAAGTAATCTACAACCATCTGCTCCAGTTCCTCGTTGCTTTGGCGATTGGCTCTCTTACTGGCGATGCATTCCTACACCTTCTGCCTCACGTAAGTGTTTCATTGTAGTTGTGTTGCTGCTGTTATTTCGCCTTAATACCAAAAACGTGATAACACATATGATTTTATTAAGCTGGTTAGGAATTTATTTCATGGTCTGCCCATAACGGTTCAGGTTAGGTACACATAGCTGTATGCCAATGAACTATTCGTGCTTGTGGAATGTGAGATTGTTCTGGAAGATAAGAATAAATTGCATATATTGGTTCAAACAGTAATTTGTTTTACAATCTACACACACACAAACATCTTCTCTCCTCTCATAGGCAGACACAAACACACACACAACACACATATTATTTATACACAGACACACACACACAGAGAGACATTATTTATCAATTGGCATATATATATAATTCAATTATTGAATACATGGAACAAGTTTCACACAAATGTTGACTGAGATGTTGCTTAGAGTGATAAAAATATCTAAGAATAATATAGTTATTTTTTAATGGATGACACATGCTATACATGGTTTCAGTTATTTTTATGGTAATATTGTTATTATACAATACAAGACATAAAATACATAAAAACTTCTACTGATATAATAGTGTCAGTTTCTGCATTATGTATGTATTACAATATATATATGTGTGTCTGTGTGTGTTTGATGTTTCAATATCAATATTTGAGTTTACTTTTATGCATATAAACAGCCTTATCTATGCTAACAGATCATAATTCTAACTACTGGTACTGTAAAATTTGTATCCCAAATGGTATTAATAAATTATTTAAAATAATCACACAGAGACTGTTGTCTTTAAACAGGCTGTTGTGCCACACCGTCACCAACCACATGACCGTGAGGCTGATAATGGCATCCCTGATGACTACAAAGAACATGACAAGATGGCCATATGGATTGGCTGTGTAGCTTTGGGTGGCATATACTTCTTCCTGTTGGCCGAACGCATAATGGGTATTATTACAAAGAAAAGGCGAGAACAGAACCGTAAGAAGGTAGGAATGAAAGATATTGTTTCTGATATTGTTTCGTTTCTTATTCAGAGGATTGGTACGGTTTCATTCACTCCTCTATATATATATATATATATATATATATATATTATTAGCTGGCTTAATAGCTATTCTGGGAGTTTGATCACTCAGAATTATTGTTGTTATTGTTGTTGTTGATTGCCACCTTTGTGTATAGGTTAGGCTAAATAGGCCAGACATTCCCAATAGACAATTTGGCAGATTACAAAATATAACACCCTTCAGGCATTGAACAGCTAGGATTTGAACCTAGTGCCTAGAGGTCTATGGCCAGTCATGATACCATTCTTCCAATAGAAATGTCATTAATTTAGCCAGGAGACAGGGTGCAAAATAAATAATGACCTTGGTTTTAACACTAAATGTAAACACTTTGAAACAACTATAATGTAAATCAATCAATGAAAAATGGGCTTTGTTTTGGAACAAATTACTTATTCGTAATTTCTTTCTTTAAAAAATGTTAATGTATAGATGTATAGGTTACCTACTTTGACAATTATAAAAATTAAAATCCTGTTAATTTTGTGTCATTCAGCGCAAGATGCGTGCTTCACCAAATCGTCCCTACACCGAAGAAGTAGATACACACATAGGAGCAAAATTATCTTCACATAACGATGACTTGAAATCATGTGAGGAGACGTTAATGGTTGTCCATCCAAATAAAGGTATTTAATAATAATCATTAAAGGCACTTAATAATAATTATAATAATAATAGTAAATATGAGTATAGATAGTTTTGTATAATGTCTTAAACTAAAAGTAAATTGCTCTATGAATCCTTCAATTTGAAGAAACAATAAAATTAAATGAATTAAAATGGAAAAAAATGAAGCAAAACACAAGGAAGAATATATATATATATATTCTTCTGTGTGGCATTAGTGTATGTCAAGCAAAGGCCTTTCTTTGATGGATGAATCATCACATAGACATATGTCATATATAACACTAAAATTCGCCCCTACGACCCCTAGCACTGTAGCATGGTGCACTATCAACTGCACGATGAGTGTGTGCTTTGCCGGTGTTCGAAATAACATCAATTTATTTTCTGTCAGGTGTTTGTGGCATGGCTGTAGAGGCTCATGATGAGGTCCATCAAAACTGTGATCCAGACGTTCGCGGCACATGGGGACCTGGACAGTCACATGACAGTACTGGCCCGGGACATCATCACAGCCACGAAGTTCCTGGTTCTGTTGCTTCGGTTGCGTGGATGGTAATAGTTGGAGATGGTCTGCATAACTTCAGCGATGGATTGGCTATAGGTTAATATCATTGTTATGGTGATTGTCATAAACTGTATTTTGGACACTTCCGATTGTCATTCATTATTAATTGTATTATAATTATATTCATGTGTTATAGTTCTCTGTCAGTAGCAGATTTATTTAACTGGAACTTTAAATGGCTATTAAGCATTAGACCCAAAATTAAAATTTGAATTCATTAATATTATGTTATCACATAAGGAAGTAAGGAATTATTTTGTAAGTAAGGTGTGTGTGTGTGTGTGTGTGTTTATGTGAAATAACATTGTACCTTCACTACGAGATTCCCCAACCCCTGTACTAGGTGCATCATTCAGCACGATTCTTTTCGAGGATGTTGCCGCTATAGAAGTTTGTTATTATTGTTATTATAATATCTGTTGTAATTGCTATAAGTATAAATTGGAGAATGTATTTGTCTTCCAGTTTGATGCGTATTTTATGTTTGGCATTTTATGTTTATTTTTATAGGTGCAGCATTTGCTAATGGCTTGACATCTGGCCTGAGTACTTCAATAGCTGTATTCTGTCATGAACTTCCTCATGAACTTGGTATGTTGGTATTTGTAATTTTGGTTCTTTTTTTCTAAATCTTTGACAAACCATATTTATCGTTGTTTGACTGATATCCGATACAGGTTGTTATAGCTGTGCAGTGAAAGTTTTAGTTCCATTGAAGACATAATTATTTTTATTTCCCACCTTGGAGGCTATAAATTGCTATAAATGGAGTCATCTGTGTATGTGAAACACTCTGCAATGATTTATTGTATTACCACATGACTGTGAAGCTGCTGTGGTTCATTTGTTACGTATGGTGTAGACACTTGTCCTGGGGTTCTGGGTTCAAGTCATAATGCCAACAACATTAGAAGTTGGACAAAGATCTTGCAGTCTCCCTGCCTACTGAGGTTGTTACTCGGTGAATAGAATACACACAAAATACACACAATACTCTTCTTTGAATGAGCCAATATTCTGCGTTTTACTTCAAAAGGCCTATTTTTGGCGCTGCATAGTAAAAGAATTGTAAATTAACTGTTAATAAAATAAATACCGTAAAAAACATAAAATGTTATAAGATTGAATAAAAACTTCTATCACCAATCATATACATTGTACACCCTTCTTTTCGTTCATTTATGGCTATTTATATGCGATGTTATGGCCTATTAGAGCCTGATACCTCTGACTATAGTACTTGAGGTTTCTGTTAAAGTTACATCACCCTTAGTCCATAATACACTAGCCTCTACACAGTATTAAGTCCAGTTTGGGTGTCCCTAAAAGAAGCCAAAACTCCTGCTACCCTTACTGTCTGGTTCACTGGGACATAGAAGCCTCCTCTCCGCATTAGAGAATGGACTATGGGGGGGGGGGTGTACATCATTAAGCACACTCACCTAATCCTGTCTTCACTCGCCTAAATGTCAAGATTATGGTCATACAGTTAACAGGTGTCACATAGATTAGTTGATAGAGGTATCACGGGGCAAGTATGATTTGATGTGATGGATAAGCTTATTTTTGTTAAATAAACTCTTAGTCAATGTATTATACAAGGTGTAGTAATACTAAAACTATATTACAATGAACAGTCATTATTAACTCTCGTACACTTGTTATAATTTTGTGTTTTTATAGTAAAAACCACATTTGTTATAAAAAGGTTTTTGTTCTTCAATTCTATACCCAAAAAAATGGGAAAAATTATTTTTACTCTACATTAATTCAGTGTAAATAACATCTGCCAATGGGGGATGAGTGTCTAGTGGTTGTGAATGATCATGCATTATGACTGAAGATGCATGGCCATCTGAAATGAGATGTATGGTCTTGAAATGGAGTTGGTTTTGGGTTGCGGACTTTAGTTAGGGAAAAATTGCTAAAAACCAACAATGAAGCAATATTTTATATTGTGGTGTTTAGAAAGTGGCTCCTCGACTTCACTGCTAAACAAGATTTAATCAACATTAAAATCATAATAACGGTACAGATAAAAGATTCTGGCGGATGTTTCATGCATCACTAATAACCAAAAATAGAATTTCTTGTACATTCCGCATTATGTGATCACATAACATCATTCTGCCTCTAAGTTAGGGTTGTTTACATATAAACTTGTACTACAGTGAGAATCCGTTAATCCAGACATTGTTTATCCAGCAAATCCACCTTCTGACACATTACTGTTCGTGACACATTTAGCTCCATTATAAATGACTTTAATCTGGCAAAATTGTGTTTCGACCCCGACACTTCATTTTGCCAACAGAATGTGACATTTCAATATAAAATTACCTCGATAATCCGACAACACAAAAATGTTGCCAAATATTTCCACTGGTTCAGTCATCCTCGACCAGACACACAATGCTTCCATTGTCTGTGGTTATCTCGTAGCCAATCATAATCATTCATGACTAATTACAAACATTAATGTGTGATCTTTCCAATGAGCAGATTATAATGGGGTTTTTCTGGTCCTTTATTATGTCATATTTATTGAAAATAAATAAATACACCACAAGATTATAATTGTCATTGTGGTTCCAATGGATGTTGCGTATTATTTTTGTTACATACAATGGCATGTCTTCACGAACTAAAAATGTGTGACACAGACTACCAACATATTATCATGTGACAAACCTTGTTGGATTTACGGATTCTCACTGTATATACCATAAACTCTGTAATTACAAGATTTTGGATAACCCATTGACAAAATATTCACAGTTAGCTCAGAGCTTATTCAAAATCTGACCAAAATGTTATTTTGGTTTAAACTAACTGAACAAGCTTAACGAGTGTCAGCAAATAATACCATCTTTTATAAGTCTGGTCATCGTTTAGCAGAAGCCTCAGTTATTGTATTTATGGATTGCTTCATTGTTTAATAAAGTTGTAATGGAATTGGTGTGATTGATGATATGTTTTCCAGTTCCTTGGTAAAGATGCTTGCCAAGAGTCTTAATTCACCATGTTTAGTAACCTGAGGTTAAGCTGGGTGTGCACAAACAAACCTTTTCATGTCATATATATATATATATATATATATATATATATATATATGGTGGAAATAGTTTTTTTAATATACCAACTAGCTCCTTGGCCAATCTCCACAAAATAGGATAGTAATTTGGAATTTGTCAGTGGTTTGCTTAGCTTTCTTTTTAACCTTTTACTTGTTAAGGGGAATTTATACCCCAGGCCGTCGCTGTAGGGCACGGGCTCTTATATGAGGTTTATTATTTTCTTGCAGGATTTACTGCAGAATATATGGTTGTCTCTTTAGAATGGTTTGCTTAGCCTTTTAGGGTGACTCTTAATCTCTTGGGGTTCCTCATATGGAAGGAACCCACAAACATAGGTACAGGTTATATTTGGACCCAGAACCTTCACCCCCCCCATGCATTTTAGCCATTCTACCCGCTTTGAAAACCACTGTTCTGTTAATAAATGATGTAGCTAGTTGCAAATAGAGGCCAGTATATTGGAAACCATTTTGCTTATGAAAGTTCCACAAGTTTTTATTATTGAAATAATTTGATTCCATATGAAAATAGATAATAATTTACATGAAGCAGCAGCACTGAATTTGGTAAATACCTTTACCTTAGTATCGATGTTCACTATATATATATATATATATATATATATATATATATATATATATATATATATATATATCATAAGATATAATTTAATTATTTGTACTAAGAAATTGATATGGAATGGTGTTATAAAACAGGAACTATTTTCATATCTTCAGTGTGCAATGCACTCTACATTTTTTTCTCTCTCTCTCTATCTCCCCTCAAGGTGACTTTGCTGTTCTCCTGCGGGCAGGAATGTCTGTCAAACAGGCGCTGGTCTATAACTGCGTGTCGTCGATTTTGTGTTTGATTGGCATGGTAACGGGAATCGCCGTTGGTAATCTAGACGCAGCTTCACAGTGGATTTTTGCCTTAATCAGTGGCATGTTTATCTATATTGCTTTAGTGGACATGGTAAGAGAATTCACTATCCTCAGTGAAGTTGAATTTCGTAAATATATCCTTAAGCTTGTAACATGAAAATAGTTAAACGTGGACGCTGATATGAATAAATCAAGGAGTCACACAAACAGTGTTATTTAAACAGAATATGTGTGGAAACGTTCATGAATATCTCACATTCACTGATATATCTGTAAGCTTGTTTAGTAGTACATGTAATAGCAGTAGCGGTAATAGTAATAATAATAATAATATTGATGATGATGATGATGATGATAGCGATAATACAAATAGCAATAATAATCTACACGTTGTAGCATATATCTGATTGCTGTCCACTTCATAACAGATACATGAATAATTATCATCACAATTGTGAATATTCACTTGCTGAGCTGTAAAGTGTAAAACATTCAAACACTTGCCTTTTTTCAGTTGCCAGAGATCACAAATATCAGCCCTAAGGAAGGTGAGAGTCCTGGCATACATCTCCTACTGCAGAGCGCAGGAATTTTGACAGGTGCTGCCATCATGTTGGTGATCGCGATCTACGAAGACAGGATCCAGGTGCCACACTGGGATCCATAAACTATCCAGAGTTCTCTGTCTGTGTGGATTTGTTGTTTCTTTATCGCGGATAATCACTTCTTTGGATTTTGTTTACAAGTGGTGGCAGATTTCATCTCATTTTCCTGATTCCATCAACGGTCCATCGGCACGTGAAAATGTATGTGCATAACCGATTGATACGATTTCAAATGCTTCAGTACTTGACATGCCGTTTAGTTTTCAATTGATGCGCAGTGGATGAGTGCAATGCTTTGGGCATGTATCTGATAACTCCTGAAATGGGTTCAAGTCGAGTTATTTTTTATTTGGAACAGTTACTAGCGAGTTTGATCAGATATACGTGGATGTGACATATATGATCTGATGAAGATGATGTTGCTGTCATTTGGGTCACCAAACAAATTGCCGTATTTCCTAATCGGTGTGGATCTTCGCAAATATCACTGGTCATTGTAGAAATCAAGGTTTATTGCGTGCCAATATTTCTTCATTTGTGCATGCTTTCATCATTAAGGGTGTGTGCTTTATTTGGGTGACGTGCTCCAATTGGAAACTTTAGTGTACAGTAAGACTCAACTTAAGTGGTCACCATTACAACCTTTACATACAGGTGGTCAGTTGTGAGACATTTATAATCAGTGCTCCAACCAGTTAAACTGTTCTGAGCTGTTTCACCATATTGAGCAGGGTTGTCCATCCTATGGGTCAAGGTTAAAGGCTCTCACCCCCCCCCCCATAAAATGTTATACGAAGAAGTGCATATATAATCCATGTATTATTCACACAAATTCATGTTGCCAACGTAAAATAGCTAATATGGCATGTCAAGTAGCCCCAGTGAGAACAAAATGATCTCAAAGACTTCGTGTATTACAGCTAACCCTGTTCTGGAGCCTTAACAGCTCAGGAAACTTTACTCCGTCTTAAAGAGACCTAAAAATATCCCTATTATTTGCCATTTATACACTGATAATAGGGGATGCTATTTTATCACATTATAGATACGAAAACTATACACTTATAACTGTCTATTAACTTATTTGGCTGCTGGAAAATTGTGATGACTGCAAAGAGCTCGGAATCTTAGAGACAGACCACTAGTCACAGGTACCAACTCTGATCGCGATGTCCGCTTGGTGCAGTTTTCCCAATTAGGTGATCTTCATTTGGCATTTTGTTTGTGATACTGTAGTTAGCAATTGTTCGATATATTCACTCGGAGCATTTAGGAACTAGATAAGTTCAATGGAGACCACAGAATTGCACCAAACAAACATTGGCACTTGTTTTCTGACTACGGATTCCAATGTCCTGGTGCCACGAGGTAATTGTGTGTCGAGGTCTTGATATATATATATATATATATATATATATATCACATCACTGTTTTTGTTCAATTTTTTGTTTTGTTTATTAATCTTTAGATTTAAAATTTTTACTTCTATTAGAACGTTTTGGATTTATTTATATTCTCTGCACACTGATCTACTGAAAGCAACGGTGCTTTGTTTTGTCAATATCAAAATCATGTTCATTTGGGCAGTGTAAGTGAGAGATGGACATGCTCATGGATATGTTGTAATGCGATGTTATGATATAATGCGATATTACTTAGCTTTAACTAAGGAGTATTAAAATTATTATTATTTTTATGTTTATTTTATGCTCTTAATTAGCCAAAACTTTAATGAGATGTCACTGATGTATACAGTTATCTCAACTCTCTTGATCAATCAATCGTTTTCTGACTTTGTTCTTCTGGCAATGCAGAGAGGCATCCCCATGGCTAAACTGCATGGTAGCGTGGTTGGCCACAGGCCTGTAGCATCAGGGTTCAAATACCAATCTAGCCATGCTTGAAGGGTGTTTTATCTTTCACTCCACCTCACAACCATGTGCCCAGTGAAACAACATTTAACATTTTTTTTGTAGCAGTTTTATTAATGCTTGTAGAGATGAAGATGATAGTGAAGCTTTATTACGAACCGATTACCAGTGATATTGATTCTAAATCAGTGTACAATGGCTCTATTATGTTGAATATATGAACACGTCCAGCTGATAATATTTAGTTTAAAACATTTAATTTAATTACAATAAAACTTGCCGTATTTATTGAAATCGTTCACATTTTATAGGATTAACAAACATCACATTTGTGGATGAACATAGTGCGCCGGTGCTACTGCAACCCTGATGTTGTCAAGTGGCAGCTACGAAAGATGAAGCTTTTCAGGATTTAAGCAACTGAACTGCTAAAATAATTTTCAGCACTGATCTGGCATTTATTGCCAAAGTTATAATATCCTCTGGGACACCTCTTTGGATAGTAGGTGGCTCCCAGAAGGATTTTTACGTGCCCTATTGTGCATATGAAGATCACTGACCTATAGTAAAAGTTATATATATACATTGTAAAACCATTAATAAAAAACCACACTCTGGACTGTAATATTCTAAACAATTACAGACCTGTTTCAAATCTTACATTTTTATCTAAAGTCATAGAAAAGGCAGTTGCTTTCCATCTAAACAAATATTTAATCAATAATAACCTTAATGAATCACTACAGTCTGCCTATAAAAGTGGTCACAGCACTGAAACAGCCTTGGTTCGAGTGAAAAATGATATTATGATGTCAATTGATCAAGGTAAGCCAGTAATACTTGTTCTTCTGGACCTGTCTGCTGCATTTGATACAGTTGACCATAATGTACTTTTCTCTAGGTTAAAAGACATGTTTGGTCTGTCAGGTAGAGTACTTGAATGGTTTAGATCCTATCTGGAACAACGCTCCCAGAGAGTGTCTGTTCATGGTATTTTATCTGACATTCAGTTTTTGTTATCTGGTGTACCACAGGGTTCAGTTCTTGGTCCTCTGGTTTTCACAATGTATACCCGTCCTCTTGGGATCATTGCGCAGCGATATGGGATTAAATATCACTTGTATGCTGATGACACACAGCTGTATATATCACTGGATCCTGACAATGAGTTAAATTTCTCCTCTTCCTTGAAGAATTTAGAACATTGTATTGCTGATATCCGGCTATGGATGACTCAAAATCTTCTAAAACTAAATGATAATAAAACAAATATTTTATATTTGGCATCACCACATTGTGTTAAATCCCTAAAGACACCAGCATTACAGATGGGTGCATCTTCGATTACCCCTAATGGGTCAGTAAAAAATCTAGGGGTTATTTTTGACCAATGTATTAACATGCATGAACATGTCACATCAGTATGCCGAGCTGCCTACTACCATCTTAAGAACATCCACTGTTTAAAAGCATTCTTGACACAAGAATCACTTTTAACTGTAGTTCATGCCTTTGTTACATCTCGTATAGACTATTGTAACTCCCTGTTATATGGCATATCTGATTATAACATTAATCGCCTTCAGCGAATTCAGAATAGTGCAGCTCGCATTGTAACAAATACTAGAAAATATGATCATATTACCCCAATTCTTCAAAAACTACATTGGCTACCTGTTAGACAGCGTATCCATTTTAAGATTCTGTTAATAACTTATAAATCTATTAATGATATGGCACCAGAATACCTGTGTGAACTGGTTTCCATTAGAAAGTCATCCCGAAAACTCAGGTCATCCAGTCAGATACTATTGCAGGTGCCAGTGTCTCGGCTCAAGTCATATGGTGATTGTGCGTTTAGTGTTGCAGCCCCCAATTTGTGGAATAAGTTGCCGGCAAATATTAGAAATTCGTCGTCTCTTGGAAATTTTAAGTCTCTTCTAAAAACACACCTATTTAAGGTCGCTTTCACAGATAAATAATTATTATCTTTTAAATCATTACAGGGTTTTTACAGACATTATTTGGGGTATTATTAAATTACATATTATTTGTACAGCGCCTTTGAATGGCTCCTGCTAGTAAGGGCGCTTTATTAAACATACATTATTATTTATTATTATATATATATATATATACATACATATATATATATATAGGTCAGTGATGAAGATGGGCGTAAAAGAATGAGTGAAGTCCTTCTATTTACAGAATCCAATTGTTTAATGTTCTTGACAATTGGTCTTCTTAGGCTGGTAATTTGGTGAGCAGGTTAGACCATTACGGCATTAAGCTTAATATTGAAATTGAGATACAAATAGAGTCTAATAACCGTTTTAAAACTCAGAAGAAAGCCGTTTTAAAATTGGTGCTGATTGTCAATAAAATAGCCGAGCTTACTCTTACCATAGATCTATATATAACTTGGATGTGTGGTGTCTCTAGCCATGTAATGTCCAAGTGAGTTTGGAGCACACGACTCTGGTTATATCGATCACTAGACTGGCAGGATCTTTGCTCACAGACCTCTAGTAGTCTAGGAGCTGGGGTTCAAGCCCACCTCACACGTGAAGGATGTTTCATCTGCTATAATGCGTCCGACCTCGTCCCATTGCTTGGCTGATCTGGCTTAATTACCATCGTATAAAAATTTGGCCATAAAACACGTAATTTCATTTACAACATGCCTATTATGTTAGAGGTGTTTATCTGTTTGTATAAGTGGTGTCATAAATCTGCGAGTTTTGCGCTATTCTAATTTGCATGAAGGCATATTTGCGAGGATGGTGTAAGTAATTGGTCATAAAAGTATTCAAAAATATTTTGTCCTATTTGGATGTACAGAGGCAGTGTACAAGAATGGTTTAGGCAATAAATTGCAACCATTCTAGTAGGGGCTTGCTTCTAGTGGTTAAAGCAGTGATTAAGTGTAGTGTATTATTGGATAATATTGACAAAGTGACTGGTTCCAGTTATGTTTTTGATATTTAATCATTATGCATTTCGATGTTAGATTTGTACGGAAATAAAACGTGAACAGTTATAGGATTGTTATTAACCAATGAGTGTGTCAGTGCTTGTAAAACACCGATTCCAGGCTGCTTGTATGGTAGCTACGTGGCTCATAGTACTGTAGTGCAAACACAGACTACTCAAATTATTATATAGAATACTTATAAAATATTACAAGAGCACAATATTGCGTTATGATATATGTTTATGTACAATTAATGGCTTGCCAGTTGTCCTTAATGGTAACCTTTACAAATGAAAGAGTATCATGAAATGCTGTGATATCGCAGCATTTCATGATATTCTTCCATACACTGAAACAGTTCAATTTATATTTTAACAAATTCTGGTGCCAGATGCACAAATAGCTGGTCATAAAGAAGTAAGGTGTGTCACAAGTTAATGAAGTGACTAATTACGTTTAACCTCTGTGTGTATTTGAATATAATGTGTGTAGTTGAATATAAACCACACTGAAAAGCCGACTTATTTTTTCAAGAAGATTGCACTAATTGTAGGGAATTAACATTTCCCCCGGAGAGACGGCCCTCAACCATATCTGAAAATCAATGAATAAAACTTCGGACTAAAACAATCATATTGTGGTAGACATTAATATCTGGTCATTGTGATGTTTTATCCTAAGTTACCACAGTTGAAATCTATAAATCCGCAACTGTTGACAGTTCAACTTACATACATACCACTGTCCACCTTCAGAATACAGTAATGTGTTTGTGTGTGTGTCCTTTTGGTTTGTTTGTAAGTACCTTAATGCCATTCTAAGGCTGTGGTGTTTAAAGATAGAGCTGACATACGCTGAGAGTGATCAGTATCTGGGCAATTGACACCATCAAACAACTGCAATGTTCCACTTTAATACAGTGAGACAGCAGAATCAGTTCACACTTTCATTAATCCAGATATATTTAACCTCCCAAGCACAACGGATTGCTCAGATGAAACATCCCCCCCCCCCACAAATACAGCTAACAACGAGATGCAAACCAAGACCTGGATCTCTGTATTGCATAGTGCCACTCCACCATCAGAGACTGATAGAGAAACATATCTTCCAATTTTGTGGCAACTGAATTATTATCTCAGTTGGTATACAGCTGTAAATACTAAAAATCATTTATCGGGTTTTAATGGCCATGAATGTTGCATCCGTTACTTTGCTAATGTATAAACCCAATTTAAAATACAGTTACCATGCATAATATTTTCTGTAATGTTCACCATTTTAATAGCTTGGTTTGGTTCACGCAAATTCTTGTACATAAATAAGTAGCAGTATTCTATCACTGGTTCAACCAGACGGCATTAAGTAAGAAATATAAACCAGAATGTTATTAAACAAATGAAGCCAAGTTTGTTTTTCTAATATAAATGTCGATTAATTGTTGACAAAATTATGTCATTTATTTTCATACCTAATATTGTGATTAAATAATATTTTACTGCATTTTATTAGAATACTAATGGCTTTAAATTCAGTCGTGCATCTTTGTTATAACTATTTATCTGCATTAATAATTATTTAAATATTACAAAGATACTTGCTCACCGAATACAAAATGCAAGCACATTATTAAAATTGATTTATTATCACAAACGGGATATTCATTCTATCGATTACTAAATATGTTACATGACCGCTAGAGCCGTAATATAGTAACCTGATTTGTGCTATAATAATCCAGCAATTGTGTGTCTCTGTGAGAACACCATAGAGTACAAGCTAAAATTACCATCTGTTCTGTACAAGCATGATTAGTTGGTCTCTTGATTAGCCATGACGTCATAGAAAAGGTCAAATTCCATCAAGAAATATAGTTCTGAATTATTCACTGAAGACACACACTGTAAATGCCAAACAAACACACTTTCTCCACCAAACATACAGCAAAACATCAAACCGTAGCCACATATATGATTATAGGGAAAGTCACAGTTTAATTTGTGTGTGGTGACGTCAATAGCCACTTGGTGGCCAGAAAATATGGAGAAATTCCTGCAAATTAAAATATAATAACATGAATCTACCCAGGTTTAATTTAGCGCCAAATATTTCTACTATCTTATGACAAATAAACAACAAGATACCGTAAATGTTAATTTTAGCAACACCGAGAGTGATAACCATATTAGTAAGGCTAGGCATTGGGAGTTCAGCTTATGTATCAATAATTTGCACATGGTATATAGTGAACTATTTGGTTGCCTCTCACATATTAATTTATTTATTTGTCTTATCATATTTGCTCTCTATCTCTCTCTCTCTCTCTCTCTATATATATATATATATATATATATAAATGAGAGTGTTACTTTTTCCAAGGGAAAATTATGACTTGTCGCCTTTTCCAAATCACTATAACACAGTCACCACAGATACCAAGAAAGCATAGAGGTGTTTAACCTAAATTAAAATAACACATGGCAGAGGTACTTTACAAAATGGTTCATATTATAAACTAGTTTTAAGATTTTGTTAATGTGATTACTTCTCCATTAACTCCATCTGTTTATCAATCAATAGTTCCATTAACTAAGCACAAATATAGTAAAAGTTCAAAATATGGTCTCGTCAACATATTCAACAAATACACAGATTCTCTCTCTCTCTCTCTCTATATATATATATATATATATATAAAAGAGATGGAGAGGGATAGACAGAAACATGTGCCCATATCATACCATATGTAAGTTATCAAATCCTAAAATCAACTTGGAAACATGGCTGCTTAAGTGACTTCATGCATCATTAATTGGCTGACTCTGATAAGGTTACATACATGACTCTTCTTGTATTGGGTAGCATTTAGATTTCAAGGTGTGCAGGAAGATGGGAATAAATATGACACTAAACACGACACAAGTTTGTTGTATATTCAAATTTTGACAGGCACTAGTAAAAATGCTATGGAAGAAAGCCGGTCAAACCATGGATGGATTTTTACAATTATTGAACCTGGAAAATCAAGACCAAGGCTAATCCATCCTAAGTCTTAATGGATTTTCCCAATTGGCCAACGTGGTCATACATTACTCTGTACATAATTAATCGGACATATTCAGCAGTTACGGTGACAGTGATGTTTTACTGAAAATGTCAGTGAAATAATAGCTCAAGTGAAGTGATTCACAATCTAAACACTGTTCTTAATTATATCTAATCGTTAACCAATGGATGGATGAAAGTACTGGCTGATGAAGCTAGCCGAAAACAATACATAACACGAATTATTATTTATTTATTGCCAACTGTAAAGAACATTTCGTCAGAGAATCGCACAAATCTGTTTAAAACTGATAACTGGGATGACTTTTCTCTGCCACCTGTGAAACAAAAAATGCCATCAAGTCTTGTAAGAGCTAACTAAGCATATCTCGCTGGATGGTGCAAATCCCGTGAAGTAATAAATTTCAACATGATATAATAGAAATGTGACAAAATGTACATTCTAAAATTGTGGATATCTAGCCAAGAACAAGCATTTTATCATCATCATTATCCTAACCAAACATTCTCATATAGCATTTCATTAACAACAAACACAGATGCTTGAAGTGCCTCATTAGACCACCAGGCTTATTCGCTTTTTAATGGTTGTGTGAAAACAGTTCTTCGACATTATTTCTTCACCATTCAAAAATACAGCTCAGCATCCGCATGAACGTCGTAGTCGCACATGCCTTGCACCGAAATATGAAGAACAAGAAGACGAGGGACATATCAGAGACACAACAATAATAATAATAATAAATATGATCCTTTTAAGATGAGGAAGCCCTGCCATGATAATTGATAGCTGGATAACAAATACATGGGGAATGGCTCCGGTATGTACAGATGGATAATAAAGACGTGTGTTCTGGATACTTTGGTAAAACATTTCTCCCACCAATAACATTTGTACAAACATCCTAAATCTGAAGTACTTTTTTGTGGAATTCAATAAACAAAAGCAGTCTTAATAATAGCAGAAGCTGCTATACTGGCAATCATTGATATCCCCAAAATAAAACATTCTTTCTCTCTTTAATATCTAAATGTATGAACGTGTGTTTGTTATCATGCACACACACTTATTAACACACCTGCCATACACTTATTAACATACACATACACACAAACAGACAGTTTATTACACACTAGTCTTCACGTTCAAGTCTTTCCTCATGTCTCCAGCTGGCTAATAAAACAGCAAGGAAAAGAAACGTTATGCCGACCAAAGATAACGTGGAAACGGCACTGAAGTAGCTCCTATACATTATGCGCCAGTACCAGAGCAGGCCTAAAATTAGGCCAAACAAGGGGAACATCAGAAAGCCAAGGTCTATGTTGAATGGTTGAGTGTGAGTGGTTGCCTGCTCCGATTGGCTGATGCGACTCAGCAGGCAGTGGATGACGCTGTTGTCTTCGACGTGGTACGCACCCAGAGTCGAGCACTCCTCACGCAACTCCTGCCCTCGGAAGATGAATCGCACCGAGAAATTATCAGCCAGTTCCACTGAGAAATGAGCCCTGAAGGTAGAGATTGATGGATGCATATATATTGGTATCAGTTCAGTGAATATTCTATCAAAAAAGGATGCAATATGGGACAATATTTGTTTATGTATTAGAAATATTAACTTCAGCATGAAACAACTCATTTAATTTATAGTGTGTGTGTGTGAGTATATATACACCATTAACAGAATTTCTGCTATAAATTTAAAATCTCGCAATAAAATGCAAATATCTATGATGGTGTCAGCACAATTGCAGAAATTTCTTTGTACATGAGAATTGTGCATCAACACTGATATCTGGTTGGCATATGTGTGTGTGTGTGTGTGTGTGTGCATGTTTACATACAAGTGTATACCCATATCTGCATGCATGATTGCACATACATAGTAAGTTAAGAAGTTAAAACACAGTTAATACACAATTCTGGGTACATCACGTAGATACTTCTAATATTAGGGAATTAAATAAAAAGTTATACATTTTCATGCCTAGACATACAAATATCTAGAGACTAAAGATTATAATTAATGTTTTACGACTACTTTTGTGTACATATTAAGCTAAATGGGCCGAATGACCTCCAAAGGTAAAGAAGCGAAGTCAAAGATGAAACACCCTTCAGATATGCCCATGCCGAGATGCCAACTCAGATGGTAGTGATCAGTGGTCCAATGCGCTACCACCAGGACCACAGAGGCATTCCCGTGAAAACCTAACATATATTAAATATCCTGAAGGTGACACTGATACATATACTTCAAGCCATCAGCTTAATCTACTCACCTTTTAAACTGACCAATAGTGTCCTCGGGTCTCGCCTGTACCAATCTTTGTCTCTCATCCAGATACTTTAGGCGTATGCGTATGTGTCCATCTGGTAGTGTTTCTTCTGTGTCCATCCTATTAGCTTCACTGTAAAATTTGATTTTTACAAAATTATTAATTATCAGTGGAAAATTTCACGATTATTCACCAGCATTCAGAATTCCTGCTATAAATTTGAAATCTGGCAACAAAATGCAAATATCTATGATGGTGTCAGCACAATTGCAGAAATGTCTTTGTGCATGAGAATTGTGCATCAACACTGGTATCTGGTTGGCATACATGTGTATGTGTGTGTGTGTGTGTATGCATACATGCATACACCATTAACAATTAACTCATTTTTAAAGAACAGTATCAAGTAAAAATTACCTGGATTGTCTCCTCTGTTCATCTGAACTTGCCATTTCAGATGTTTCAGTCTGTGAATCAAAAGATGAGGAACTACTACATCTGGCTTCATCATCTGTTGATGTTTGTGGCAAGGCCTGCGATTCTGATACGCTGGACATTTGTGATTCACCGGTGCCATCAGGCCTCGTAGACAAGAGAAAGGAATCGAGAAAAGTCTGCGTCACCTCGGACGCTTGCAATATGGCCGGTTCTCCTTCGGCAGTCTCATCGCCACTTGTTCGTATATCCATCTGCACCTCTACATTTTTTACGTCTGCAGTGGTAATATTTTCCTGATGGGTTTCAGTACAGTTACCAGCTGACACATTATCTTCTGTAAGATCAGCAGGCAAAAGATGTGCCGTTGTTTCTGAATTAATTGCTGCCGATGATTTATTGTCACGATGCTCGACGGCAACATTTTCTGTGGTGATAGTCTGTTCAGGTGGTACAGTCCGTTCACCCACCATGTCAGTCTGAGCGGTCCGAGGTGAATTTCTCTGCACAAAACGCTGTAGGAATTCCTGAAAACGTGCCCTGTCCAAGATGACGATGCGAACGAGTGGACGCTCAGGCACGGAGGTCGAAAGCCAAGCAAGGTAAATCAGGACTGCGGCGAGCAGAATGGTGACAAGGATCGTCACCTCATCACCAACACCCTCAATATAGCTCATGCTGATGGTAGCTGTACTCTCAAATTTGTCAATAGCATAAATCTACAGAAAATATTATATCTACCAGCCCAGTAACTCACACGGATCCAAAATCAACTGAGCCGCAGTTCAGAGTCAGAACCTGCCTGATGATGTCATAGCAACAACTTAAAGATTACATCGCAGACAGAGGTACCTGAAATGTAAACCAGTAATTTATAAAACAATGTGAAACTAACTTTTATTGAACGGTATTAAGACAACGGTACTGATCGAATGATATAAAATAATCATCCGTACAACATGTTAAACCACTAATTTGTTTAAGCACTACACTGGTCACGCATAGGGAATTATCACACAGAAAAATGGATAACATGGCAATCCAAAACATTAGCCTGGACGTTTACAGGGTGGTGCTCTTATCCATGCACTAACAGAGCACGCCGTATAATACGTGATGTAACCGTTCAATATGTGGACTAAGTGTACATTAATTAATGTCACATACAGTCTTGATCCATTATGACATGGTCCAACACACCACAGAAGCAGATATAACCAATCCTTGTTGGTTGAAAATAGTTCCTTATCATAGGATCAATGCTAAAAGTTTAAACGCTTCGTATCTGTCATAACCCATAACCAGTCTTTTAGTCAGAAATCCAAATTAGGGTATCCACTTTTATGTGGCAAAACCCCAACTCAAACTGTTGATGGAAAGGGGGGAGTTGAACAAAATGTATGCGGCGACTACCAGGCTACACAATACACATGCAGACATATGATCCTGTCTATTTTCTAGCCATCCAAAGGTCACCGATTACTCACAAGTAGTTCATTTAAGCTAGAGAACTGAACCTATAACTGGAGCTTAATTACACATTTGACCACTGATCACTTGTATCTCAATTCACAGGTATTAATTTTGTTTTGTTAATTACACACAGAAAAGGTATTTCCATATAAAAACTGCTACGTTTCCATAATGAACGCATGACACAAAGGTAGCTCACAAGCAAGATCCCAAAACAAACATCTTACCCCATTAGAGAGTGAGAATATTACGGCAAGATGAAACACAAGTCGAGTGTCTTTGGGTAATATTCCAAATCCCCAAATAATACTGGGAATGACTATTTCATTTATAGCAAGTTTATACCATAACAAGGTTGCAAAATCTATCACAGGAATAAACGTCCATTTAATGATGAATATAGTTGCTGCTTTTGATGGAAGTTTCATTGTACGAATAAATGTGAAGGGCACCTATTTAGACAGGATGTCAACACCGGCGTTAGCAGTTAATAACTCCGATTGGATTAAAACGATTTTATTGTGTCATCTAAATGAAAGTGCAACAATTTGTTGATCGACGTTTAAAATTATGCGACATTGTGGTTGTTCTCTTGTTCTCAAATGAAGAAAATAGGTGAGAAAATGGACCAGCAAAATGTTGTATCCCGCCACTACCCCCTCCACCACTAATGCACACAGACCGTTGCTACATGCAGTCCACTTATAATGCAGTTCACATCCACAGACCCAGACCCCAGACACTGGATTATAATGAGACTAGACTATGTATAAAAATATGAGAGGACAGCAATTTACTGAACAAATTTAAAGATAATAACTGTCGAATCAACAATTGTGGGACCAGTGTAGCCAAAGCTGTCTTCCCACTGGCCTCTTGAATTAGATATGTATTATTTGACAGACTGAATTAATAAAAACATTTTTTTATCTCTGTCGACAGTCATTAAAAAATGGATTAGTACATTTAACCATAGCTGCATAAGAAAATAGTAACTTTTTTACTTCATTCTTGAACTGACACTAAGAAGTAAAGTTTGGTACTATTGATGTCCACTTGTTCCATATACATGGGAATTTATAAATAGGAAATTTAGCAGAAAGGGCAGAATCACAACGTTCAATCTTGATTAGACTTGATTGTCTGGTTAAATATGCTTCCTGGATATCACAATTAAATCTGAACAAAGCTCCAAATGAATGAGGTAACCTGGCAATATTATAATCATTCCCGAATAAGGCAGCTTGGTGCTCATATAAATCGCTCAGTTTGTGGCTATTATACAAAACTTTATTTATTATTCTTACAGCTTGTTTCTGTAAATTGATTATATTCTGTGCAAATATGACTGGCCTGCATCTCCCCATACAGTGATACCATAAGACATAAATGGATTAATTAGAGCAAAGTCCTTAGACTTTCAACCAGGAGAAAATTCTTAACCTGATTTATAATAAAAAGAGCTTGGGAAATTTGAATATTTATATGATCTAAATGATGCTTCCAGGTTAAATGCTCATCCATATATATATATATATATATATATACCCAGAAATTGTGTGGTTTGATCGTTGAAATTTGCTCCTATTTGATTAAGCTTAGTTCCATTTATGGCAACAACTTTGCCCGAAAAGTCACACTTTTTACTTCTTGGTCTAAAAACTATGTATTTTGTCTTAGTAGGGTTCAAAGATAGAAGGTTGGCACAAAACCAGTCAAATAATTCAGCAAACTTGGAATTGGCCTGATTAAAAAGTTCATCTAGGTCGGAGTTAAAAATATATACTGATGAGTCATCAGCAAAGGACAGAATATGACCATTGGTGGATTTTGAAATATCATTTATGTATATTAGATATAAAAGCCGAACTAAAATAGACCCTTGTGGTACCTCACACATTATGTCAGATTTAGTATTTTCAATTTCAACATATTGTTTACGATCAGTCAGATAATTTAGAAAGTTTTTTATGAGAATGTCATGATTAATTACATCAAAAGCTTTAGATAAGTCACACAATTATGACATAGTGTATTTATGAGGGTTTCAATTATTGACTTTTGTACAATGATTAATTAGATTAATTACGGGATGTATGGTGGAATGCTTTGACCGAAATCCATATTGATGTTTACATAAAATATTGTTACAATTTAGGAAAGACATAACTTTATTATACATAATTTTTTCAATCTCTTTTGAAATAAATATGCTCATCCTAATTAAAGTACGTAAATCAACAGACTGACTTAAGATCATATGTGCATAGAAAAAACTAAAAGCAAATCACAGACCAAGAATCCATGTATTACCAAGGTCGTAGGCTAAGAAATTTTACCTTTAGAGTAGCAGGAATAACAACAACTTGGGTGGTTATCAAAAACAAATTAAGCCCAGCTGTCTGAGAGTGAGAGTGAGTACTTTGTATAGCCTTGGCAATGATCACTCCTATGACACTAAGAACAGTCTACAAGCACAGCTAACAAGGTTTGAACCCTAACCTTGTGGTTTGCAGACGAACGCCCTACCCGCTACACTAAAGAAGTGCCCTGTGTATTGGGACAGAAAGGTCTATTGCACGACAGGTCCACTTTACAAGAAAACTAAACCAAAACTTGAACGTTTGCAACCTTCATATGGCCAAATTTTGAAGATCAGCGAACCTGAATGAGTTGAAACACATAGGACATCAATATTGCTGTTTAACAGCCGCTTTTGTGTGTGTAATAGAATAAATGGATTGAATGACCTGGACAGGTTATAAGCCAAAACAAAAGATGCGACATCCTTCATAGCCAAGCCGGGGTTTAAACCCAGGTGCTACATATTCCTGGCCAGCCTGGAACAACAGCAATGAAGACAGCAAAATCTGAATGGTGCAAAAACATATCAAATTGCTTGGGAACACCAGATATTGTTTATAGTGAGAATTTTAACAGGTAAAGCCTTTGTTAAAGAAGCCACTGTTTGATCCATTGGCATATAAGAACTGTAGGGTGGTATGAAATTTGGATCTCGTATTAAAGGGTATTGAAAGGGCTGTGGGTAACCAGCCAAAATCATACCTTTCTACTAATATTAATAACCTTGATGATGAACTACACTACATACAGAAAGAAGCACAGTACTGAAATTGACCTTTGAAGACAGTCGGTGATGTCAATTAATCTATCAACCAAGACAAGGATGTGATTCTCATGCTTCTCAATCTAAATGCTGTACTTTTAACACCGAGGATTACGCTATCTTGGTTGGATGAATCACCAACAATCTGGGTATAAAAAGTGGAGCTTTTCAATGGTTAAACTCTTAACGTTCATGACCATATACAAACTGTCACAATTATGAATGCAATATCTACGATTGTGGGACTCCTGTTCGGAATACCCCAAGGCCCTCTGCTGTTTGTTTTGCATGTGCTCCGATGGAGTGAAACAGTTCGACGGCATGGTGTATCCAAGTACAGCCACACAGATGGCAAACAACTGTAGGCTGCATTTGACCACAGAGAACATCTAGCCTGATGTTTTGTGGTAGACTTTGGAATGTTGTATTGACAACATTAGAGAGACAGACTGAAGCTGAATGAGAGCAAAACTGAAATCATCGTTTGTGCCCCTCTTATAAAGATGCCTGCTGTCAGTATTACAGTAGGTGATGAACCCCCACCCCTCCCCTAGACAAGTCAGAATTCTTGGTGTGATCCTGCAGACAAATTAGAACAATTCAAAATGTTTTGTCACCTGACACCCATGATGCTTCTATTTGAAAGTTTCAACAAATGCAAAATTCGGCGGTGAAACTTGTCGTAAATTTTAAGATCAATATCATCCTCATCACAAAACCCTACATGATACCACTATATATCTGCAACATGCTGCAGCCATATCATCCACCGATGATGCTGAGACTCAAAGTAATCATTTATACTACGCATTAGCCTCAAGACAGTCTTTGATTGTTGATCATTCGACTATGCAGCACCCACGTTATAGAATAAACCCTCAAACCAACTGAGACACTGTCATTCAATAGTTTCTGCATATTTTAAAATGGCTCATTTGGTAATCTTATTGTTCAACTTTTTAATCTAAAACACCCCCGGAACAACATAGCTGAATGTGGTTCTATAAAAACCATACAGAGGCATATGTACAAGTGTAAACATGATTATATAAACATAAAAACATGCTGGTGGTAATAAGTAATGGATTTGTCAGCCAATGCTGTGATACCACATTTGTAAACAATCAGTAACAATGAATAATGAATGATGATCATCATCCTCAAAATGACAATCCCTATATACGAGCTCTGTATAGTGTAGATGCACAGAAAATATGTAGGACACACTGGCACAGAAAAGTCACTTAGTGTTACCTCCTTTTTGTCACCTACAACGGCTCAATGGTGCAGTGGCTAGGGCACAGCACCGCAAAACTCCAGATAGGGATTCGAATATAACTCATACCTGTGTTTAAGAGAACAAACCACTCACTCTGTGGGAAATCATAAACCAATTCTAAACCCCAAGCCAACAGCCACAATGAGAGAAGATACATAAATAAAGACAGTGCATAAAAAGGAGTGCACAGAAACGAAGATGCTACCAATGGTGAGGTGTAACAATGCAATATTATACGATATTCCACAATGAACCATCACTTAATCCACAATCTTTCATGATATGCTGGATGAACCAACGAGCATCCGATTTATCGTTAAACAAGAGTTTTCCATTTCCAATCCAGCATTCTATCGCCGGGCCACAAAGAGTCACATATGACATTAACAAAGTCGATGTGGCGGCCAATGGTTTGTCATAAGATTCAAACGCAGCCGCGGATCTCCGGGTTTGCTGACCGCAAGAACGCAAACTGAGGAGCAAAACAAAGACGGAAAATGGTTACCAAACATATGAAAGACATCAGCGCAAATCTATGTAACTGATGTCATAATGACAAATATCACTAACCAATTAGACGGGTCAACAGCCAGCTGTGTGTGATGTTTGCTCATCATAGATTAAACTTGTCGATAATAAATCCATCAATATTCATTATGAGTCAGCTGCATCTGCATCATGTGACAGCCATGTGATGGTTAGAATGCCAAGTTCGATCGCAGTTTAGTTACAACTGTGTACAGGTAGCAGATCCCAAATATTACATCATGGTAACGGGAATGAGTCAGCAACTGAATAAGTTCTTTGTTTGGCCTCACAGCCCTAGCACATGGGGTCCATGGAAGCAACATGATTGTATAGAACTTTCCACAGAACAATGGGATTCAAACCCACAACATAGACACTTTGTGGTGTAATACACCAGCTTCTGGATGGGTTGATGGCTACCTCTGGCCAGCAACCACCCAGCCACAAATACTGACTATGATCCCAATCATCCCACCACATTACCTGGGCTGATATCTCGGCCCGGTACTGCCCTGACCAATACTGAAGTGGCCTACAACCACCCCACCACCCGGGCTGATACGTCTGGCCACAACCACTCTCCATACTGAAGTGGCCTACAACCATCCCAACGCTCAGACTAATATATCTGGCCTGCAGCCCCCCTCTCCATACTGAAGTGGTCTACAACCACCCCACCACCCGGGCTGATACGTTTGTCCACAGCATCCCTCTCCACACTGAAGTGGCCTACAACCACCCCACCACCCAGGCTGATACGTCTGGCCCCAAACCACCCTCTCCATATTGAAGTGGCCTACAACCACCCTACCAACCAGGCTGATACGCGTTTGTCCACAGCCCCCCTCTCCTTACTGAAGTAGCCTACAACCACCCCACCACCTGGGCTGATACGTCTGGCCCACAGCCCTCCTCTCTCCATACTGAATTGGCCTACAATCACCCAACGCCTAGGCTGATACGTCTGGCCCAAAACCCCCCTATCGATACTGAAGTAGCCTACAACCACCCCACCACCTGGGCTAATACGTATGGCCCACAGCCCCCTCTCCATACTGAAGCGGCTCACAACCACTGCACCAATGCAATACTCTGATACAGATTAATGACAGAAACTATGGCACTTTGATTAAATTTACCTGAAATATCATATTGTTACAACCTACCTATATACTGAATGATATCGATACTGGCTATATAATTGGTGGTATATTTCATATAAATAAAATCAATGACTGTGGAATAGAAAATAAAAAAAATTAATTGCGCATAAAGGATTAATGTCAAGTATCACTCTAGGCTACTGTAAATTGATTTTTGGATCATATCAACTAATATAATTATGTTAATTACAGGGAATATTTTAATCATTCATAAATGCATGTAGTTGTGTTTACTTTTACCGTACAATGTCATGGTTTGTTGAATTATAATACATGTATCAATTAGGTGTTTTAATCATTTAGTAAGTTAGCAGGTCATTATAATAATGCATGCATATATGTGTGTGAACATTCCAATTATAATAAAGGTCACCACATGCCACAATACAAAACATCCTATTGGAGTCTGCCAGTAAATCACAAAACAAATAACAGGCCCACACGGGGCATCCTGGTGATGCAGTGGTAAAGTACACATCCAACTTGGCTATGCAAAAACAGCAGTGGTATGAATCAGAGTGAGGGAGCAAAAACCAGATTCCTAGTTTTCCACAAAAAAAGGATGTCTTCTCTCCCTCCCCCCAATATCCCTAAGTCACACACACACACACCAAGGTGAACCAACAGGAAAGCTCTGAGGATAAATCCCAAACATTATTCGTAATCTATTGCCAGACACAGATGAATGAGGTAGCATCATGAAGCAAAATATATACTATTCACACAAGAATGAGTGAGTATTTGTTCAGGGTACCCCCTCCCTGTCTTATTTAAGAAATTTCCCTGTGTGATGCATGCAAGAATTGCATGTTGAATGACCTTTTTTAGTAACACGGCTTACATCGACCCCAAATGCTATCAATTTGGAATGAAGGCCTAAAAAGACCCTGAATTTTTTCCAAATTTTAAAATTCCCTGTGTTTACCCTGTATTTTTCCAAATTTTAAAATTCCCTTTGTTTACCCTGTATTTTTCCAAATTTGTAAATTCCCTTTGTTTACCCTGTATTTTTCCAAATTTGTAAATTCTGTGTTTTCCCATCAGGAAGGAGGACTCCCTAAAAAAACATCCCACAAATACAGATATAAATTACATTATAAGTCTCAACTTGGTGGTTATTACTATAGACTTTGGAACAAAGATGTAATATATATATATATATATATATTTATATATATATCATCATAATAGAGAAGTATATTGAAATCATCATCTTCTTATGTACAGCAAGTAAAAGTCCTTAGTGCTGATCGCAGCCAGACATGGGGTCAATTCCATTTGGTCAATTCCAAATCAAATTAATCAATTCCAATTCAATTCTAAATTTATCAGTTCCAACACCAATTCCATTTTTACCTACTACTTTTTCCATGAGTTGGTACTCCAAATACCTACTCCAAGTACCTACTTGGAATGCCTACTCCGAATAGTTTATATTTCAAGTAGGATTGTCATGGAAGAAATATTTCTGAATTAAAAAATTAAATGGTAAATAATTTGTGGATTTAATTTTTTTTTGTAGCAAATTCCAAATTTATCAATTCCATTTTTTTTAAATAAGCAATTCCAATTCCGAAATTGGAACTGCCCATCAATTCCCAAATTGAATTGACCCCATGTCTGATCACAGCATAAAGACATGTTCCTGTCCGGTCATTTGCAATAGACGTATATATACATTCAAGACGGGCTTCATATGGATGTATACTGATGAATGTATCATCCAAGATGAAGTTGGTAACAACAGACAACAATCAGAGAAAACAATAAAAAATTCATCCCCTATTGAACTGAGACAACAGATAGAAGACATAATACTATTATTATCTGATTTCTTTGCTGATCAAAGTAAATACCAGAGAGTGATGATGATTGATGTTTTACAGCCACTTTTGTGCACAAGGTAGGCTGAATGGGCTGAGCAATCTCCAATGGTAATGAGGCGAAGTCAAAGACGAAACAACCTTCAGATATGCCCACGCCGAGATTCGAACACGGTGGTAGTGATCTGTGGTCCAACACGCTACGGCTAGACCGCGGAGGTGCCCTTGTAAATACCAGAGAGACAAAAGAAGATAAAGGGAAGTGAAATACCTCCAGAGAAAAAGTGCACTATATATATATATATATATATATATATATATATATAAATAACCTAATCTTACTAACCTACTGTCTAGACACCAGAAAGTACTCATCTAGTCTACCAGGCCGACAGATGACAAATAACAAACAAAAAAGTTACTAGTAACAGTACCACAGATAAAACAGACCAGCTGTGTATCAATTAGCAACTAGACTACCATCACCTTATTAATACGTGTAATTACTACACTGAGATATACACCTGTTGTGTGGTGACGTGACTACAGGTGCAACTTCTTCATTTGACAGATATTGATAGACCGTGTTTTTACGGCCAATCAGGAAGTACTACGTACATCTTGCCCACATACATATTCCACCTACCACGTATTATCAACTTGAAGCATTTAAACTTAAAGGTTTCTCTCCCAAATACTCGGATATTCTTACAATAAGTCAGCATCACCATTATTGTTAATGTTATCATGAATTTATCATTTCTTCGTCCTGATTGTCCTTCAATTATTTCAACTTTGACACTGTGGTGGGTGTTACGCTGTTGTGCACATTTATTATTATTACACATATTTAGTTTTGGTACTGGTTACTTGTTAGCTTTTTTACTGCTTTTCCTATCATTTAAATGTATTCCAAAGTTAATGATTGCTGAATATCCATGGGGGAAATGGGAAGACAACCTGTATTGGTTATATTTCTCCCCCCATTTCCAACATTGTTATCAATATGCCACTGTTTTCAATTAATATATGACACTCGTATATATGTTTGGAAATGGATGATGATTGATGTTTTACGGCCACTTTTGTGCACAAGGTAGGCTAAATGGGCCGAGCAACTTCCAAAGGTAATGAGACGAAGTGAAAGACGAAACAACCTTCAGATATGCCCACGCCAGGATTCGAACACGGGTGGTAGTGATCTGTGGTCCAGTTTGGAAATGGAATAAAATCAATAAAATTACTATCACTATAATAACACAACCTTGTACAGACCATAACATATTACCAAAAGAGCTCCTTGACAATAATCATCATCATCATCATCCTTGACAAACGTTACCATACAATGTAACGAGCCAAACTCTTAAACCAACCAAACTTACAAAGAAGTGTCAGGTTCACATCTGAGCATGAGTAAATTACTATGCAGAATATGTTTTTCATTTATAATGTATTACATTTAAATTGCACATATTATATTATATGTGCACAGATATGTACAATATCTTGGTTATTATTCCAAATGAGCCTACACCACCGGAACTATTAATAAAAGCTGCTGGATAAATTAAAAGCAAAATCACTAACCCAGTGGGTAACTCATAAGTTTGAAGTACCATTACGTAATATTGCTCATTGGGTCTATAGCGTTCGAAACAACACATGATCCACCAACAAGACAAGATCATTTTAATGATGCTGCCGATCTCTTGCTGGATTTTTATCTTGGAACCAGAAACGTGATTATATCGAATTCAATGCACAGGCCTCAAATGCAATATCTGTCACCATTTGTTGTGTGACTATACACCAAGCTGTTCCAAAACCGAAAGAAAAGCATTTATCACCATTGTCATCATGATTGCTTTTCAGCATAGGTCTTATTTCGCTTAGACTTATAACGAGATACCAATCAATAAATCCAGACAGTAGTATTCATTGATGCATTTTCTATGATGAATTCTTGCTTAGTTTGAAGAAGAAAAAACAACAACACTGCATTAATACCAAAACTGCCGAAGGAATTCCACCCACACACACTCACTCATAACATACACACTGGTGAGATATTACACATGTGTCAGCATGAATAGTCGCCACTCTTAACTCAATCCCCTGAAGAATCACTCCAAATTTGAATTAACGGTTTGAGATTCTCTGTGCCAGTGCCTTATTCCACGTGGATAAAACAAAACACACACTGTGTGTATGTGTGTGAATTGTGACTTTTCCCCTATAACCATTTTACTTCATCCCATTACTGATTTCATAAAACATTTCCTGACCCCTGGAGTTAATTGCAATTGTGTCCAGTGGCACATCTTCATATATACACACGCATCACAAATAATAAATTTTAGGTCATGAGTATTGTAATGCAGGATTATTCCTATCCTGGTTCACAACGAAACGTTTAATTAATTTTTTCCACCAAAAATATCTGCGATATGAGTAAAGTACAGTATTGGTCATAAACGAAATGCATTAAAATTTGGCAAACATACAAACAAATAAAAAAAATCTATTAATGTAAAATCATAAACTGGTTTATTTCCGTAACTCTTGAAATCACTGTCAGTATAATAACATAGATTGGTTTCGCAGATTTTCATGAGTTCATGATGGGTAAGGATGTGCTGTATAACTATAATGATGATGACAGAACAATGTATGTTTTAAGACTCTGCTTGAAGCTGTCCAATCAATAATATGTATTTAATAGATGTTTGATCAATAATGTGTGTTAGTACATCACAGCTTATTTGGTCATCTACATTTCTATCGCACTTACAGTACGTTTTGATGCTGATAACTGTGATCCAACATGCTACTGTTAGGCCACAGAGGCACCCCATGGATGGTGTTTAACTTTTCCGGCGAAGTGGTGTTTTTAAGTAAACTCTCAAAACAGAAGTCAGAACTGCTTTAACAAAGGATGATGATGATGCTTAATGCTTTAAGGCCACTTTTGTGCACAAGGTAGGCTAAATGAGCCAAGCAACCTCCAAAGGTAATAAAGCGAAATCAAAGATGAAACACTTCAGATATGGCCACGCTGAGATTTGAACTGGCTACAAACTAGACCACGGAAGCGCCCCAATGTCTTATATGGAGCAATGAATGATCAAAGAATAACACTGACTTCATAATAAATACATAATATTGATATATCTTAACTCAAAACCAGTTTGACATAATAATGTTGACAGGTTTGATCATGCCATTGACCATACATAAAAACGTCAAATTGGATACTGCAATCCATGTTCTGTTTCTCTGATGCTCACATTTCTGTATAAATATTGCTTAGACAATAAAATACAGCTGTGGCAGTGGTATTTGTCACTATACATATTTTTTAGTTATTATTCAAGCCATAGTTATGTACTAAATTTTGAATATTTTCAACAAAACAGTAAAATTCAACTTTTCACCACACCGAGACAGAAATCCGACCAGATTTTAAAGTGTGGAGTTTTGGAATTATATCACACGATATTGATCCCCTGTATCCAACGAAGGAGTCAGTAAAAAGAGATTCACTGGTAAAACACATGATGGAGCACAACCTATTTCCTGACCTGGAAGTAAGGTTTGAGTTACTGGACAGTGGTGCTCCCATTGACATATTTTATTTGCATCTTTGAAAAGCTTCTGACCCCTCATAAAGTGTTATTCAAGAAATTTGAGGCACTTGGTGTAACCGACAAGCTGCTGGAGTGGATCCAAGACTTTTTATTTAGACGAAAGCAGAGAGTTGTAATCAATGGGCAGGTATCCTAAATAGAATCCCCCCCCCCAAGTGTGCTAGGTCCTATCCTGTTTGTTCTTTTCATAAATGATCTGCCAGACATAGTTAGTAGTACAACAAAATTGTTTGCAGATGATATGAAGCTGTTCTGCGCAGCTTAGACCAGACATAGGGTCAATTCAATTCCAGTTTGCTACAAAAAAATTAAATCCACCAATTAATTTACCATGTAATTCAGAAATATTTCTTCTATGAAAATCCTACTTGGAATATAAACTACTTGGGAGTAGGTATTCCAAGTAGGTACTTGCAGGGGGTAAAAAATGGAATTAGAATTGATAGATTTGGAACTGGAACTGATAAATTTGATGTGGAATTGGAATTAACCAAATGGAATTGACCCCATGCCTGGTTCGACAATTGAAGATCAGGATATCCTGTAACAAGACAAAGATAACTTTGTGAAATGGTCATACCAGTGGTAACTAGGGTTCAATGAAGCCAAGTGACGAAGCTTCCATCTAGACAGCTGAAATCAGAGGTTAGAACGCCAGATAGAAACAGAGACACTAGCCAACATCGAAATTGTGAAGGGCTTGTGGTTATTCATTGATGAAGAACAAGTTCTATGTCCATGTCTCCAAAGCATGAAGCCTATTAATGTTGATAAGAGCCAATTTCACATGACCGGATACAACCAACATGCCTAGGCTATTCACCACGATTATCCGGCCACAGTTAGAATATGGAAATATCATATGGCATCCAAGGTTTAGGCATGACAGTGTAGAGATTGAGAAAATCCAGAAATGGGTAACCAAGCTAATACCAGAGCTGAAGATGATGATTGATATTTTATGGACATTTTTGTGCACACAGTAGGCTAAATGGGCCGAGCGACGTCCGAAGGTAATGAAGCAGAGTCAAAGATGAAACAATGTTCTGATAATTGCCCATGCCCAGATTGGAACACGGGTGGTAGTGTCCTGTGGTCCAACACGCTACCAGAGCTGAAGCATCTCCCTCAAGATAACCAGCTAAAATCCCTAAAATTATCATTGCTGGAACATCATAGAAGGAGAAAGAAAATGATACAAGATCTTAAATGAAATCAACAGGGTAGATGACAAGATACTGTTCAAGGACACAGCTAGAAGCTGGTCAAAAGCACACAAGACTGGATATGCTGCAAACAATCTTTAGCCAGAGAGTCATAAATGGATAGAACTGATCAAAAGCCCATCAATGAATACATTCAAATCTAGGTAGGACAAATTTTGGCTTGTGGAGCCAAACAATTTGCCATGATCATCATAGTTATAGTGAAGTGTACCAGTCAAGACTGGAATAAATAATCATGCAAAACTAGTATGTATGAGACAGAACGTGTTCAGCCAACAAATAGTCAATGACTGGAACTCGATTCCAGCTTGTGCATTGGACAGCGAGACGCTAAACACATTTAACACTCTATCAGTTTTGGCACGAGGAGAAAGACAGACGACCATGACTGATTAAGTTTTTTATTTATACAGTCGGTTAAGACCAATATTACTAACTGGCAAAGCATCTAGGTATATATTCCGTACTTTCACTTTTCTGTTTTCAGTATCACAATATTGAATATGTATTCCGTATTTCCGGTATCGAAGTATCAAACCTTCACGGCTTCAGGTAGTGCATGAATTTGATGAAGGGATCGATTTTATAATAGCTACACACCTACACTCGCTTAGCCACTGACGGTATATAAAACAGTAATGTGATCATTTCCAACCCTAGGACATCCCACATCACCGGAGTAAACCTGATATTCGTATTCATTATTGTGATAAATTCGATTTTAAAGTGAGAGACGTGAACAATTTACTGAGATTATACTACCTTATGAAGAATTATGATGTCACATAAAGTTTATTCTTATTTACATATTTTAATCTACTCGAATATAACCACAGTCTTAGACCCTACCTAATACTTGTCGTCATTAACAGAGAAATATGTTACCCCAGTAGTAATGTCAAGTTCCAGTGGCACTCGCGTTTTTGTTTGACAGCAAAACGATTTCCGGTCTGCGCGGACACCCGCAATATGCCTAAAACATGGTTTTTTGGATTATGCATTCATAAATCGAAATAGATTCTACTGTAATGTTCACTAACTGGTCATTTTTTCCGATTACACGTTGATTACTCACTTTTGCAGTTCTGTAGTACAAAACAAAACCATTTAAATGTTTACAAGATACCATCTAAATTCCAAAAACCAAATCATTTGTACCTCCAAACAATGCATATCACGACACACGTATGACAAAACAATTAATGTCTGCTATACTATATAACTGCCTGGATGTAACAGAAATGTAAACATATATAAATATATAAACACACGCAGACGCACACACGGAGTGAGAGATAAAAGAGCCGTATATACATATAGATTGTATCGTTCTCTTGATGAACAATCAAGCATTTAAACTAAGGCCGTTTAGACACTGTTTTGACTTTAACAATTATTTAGTTCATTCAGTTGCTTCAACATTCAATATTAATCATTTTAATTGCTATAAATAAAACGTACATATGATAAGCCTGGTGACGATGATTGCTTAACCACAATGGAAATGCGTGTGTTTTCACTTTCCTGTGCTATCCTGGTACTGTAATGTATCTACATGTATTTTAGTGTTATTATATATCCATTTACATTAGTGTACAAAATAAATCGAATCAAATCATAAATTCTCATCGAGCATGTAACGTTTGATCCTCATCGTGACTCAAATTGTGTAGTGAATGTAGGGCAACACACACACACACACACACATATATATATATATAAATATATTATATATATATATATATATATATATTATATTAATATTATTTATATACGCTTTGAATAACGCCTTTGAAAAAACATGAATTGAAGGGTTCCGGGAATGGCTCTTTCTTGAAAATGAGATATTCTAGAAAATGAAACTGAAGTTCATACATTAGTGTTTCAGCAATGTTATTCAAACCATGGCCAACTTACGGAGAGTACGGTATTCTATTGTACTGATATTGTGAGATAAATATTAGTAGATGACAGTGACAATGATTCTTTGTCTGATCTAAGTGATGACGATTCCCATATACCAAATCGGGCTGATGTCCGTGATGCATCAGATGAAGGTCATCCGTCTGACATTGATCAACAGCCATGCAGATGTCATATCCGTTGATTCTGAACATCCTGACAATAAATCTGATACAGGTCACGCGGTCGCGTTAGAGGTCGTGCCATATCCAGGTGTCGAACAACAGAGGTATTCAACCAGACCCTACTGCATAATAACCAAATGACAGGAAAAATGGCAAAGTCTGTTTATAATCAATTAACTCTGTGCAATATATATATATATATATATATATATATATATATATATATATATATATATATATATATATATATACCAAACTATTTTAAACTATTTTCGGCCTATAATCCTACATCCCATTGGTCCCACAGCCCATTGCAGGTGGATTAGCATCCCATTCCATAGACTCTAATTTGTGTCAATGGCTTTGGGAATGTGTGATCGGCAATTAGCACTTCGAAATCTTGTGTCCTGTTGAATCTGAAGAAAAACATGGTATATGGGATGGGATGCCAATCCACCTGCACCGCATAGACGAGAAATGCAAGATACTGTTCATAACCCATCCGGTGTTACGAGAGCAGGTATTGCCAAAGAGATGGAAACGTCCTATATGAGCCTTCAATAACAACAATTTATTTGGATATCCTAATGAGATAAATCAACAGGGAAGTAAATCTAGTATATCCTGAATAGAACGATACATACCTGGATAAAGTGAAACAGACAGTGAACGCCTCTTTCCATTTCTGAGTTGAAGTCCTTCGTTGTGTTACTAGGGAGCGCGGAGCCTCCGTGATCTAATTGGTAGCGCGTTAGACCACAGATCACTACCGCCTGAGTTCGAATCTCGGGGTGGGCATATCCGAAGGGTGTTTCATTTTTGACTTCGCTGCATTACCTTTGAATGTCGCTCGGCCTATTTAGCCTACCATGTGCACAAAAGTGGCCGTAAAACATCAATCATCATCTTCATTTGGGTTGCTACTCATTGTTGGTCTACGCAGAGCACATATGGAACCGATACGTGAATTATGATCTACTGGGATCGAGTGCTAAACCCATTTTTGCTGCTACAATGGCTCTAAGTCACTTCAAAAGTTTGTTCAGATTTCTGTGATTTGATAATAAAAACACTAGAGAGCTGCTAGGAGAACAACAGACAAATTGCATGGTCGCATTCCGTAATATATGGGAATTATTTAATATTTATCATTTTATTTGAAAGTTTTTTTCTTCAGTTATTTATGTTATATTTGTATTTGAGCTTTCCAAAATATAAAATACTTGATTTTTAAATACATTTTCAATACATTAAAATATTTTTTCGAAGTATTTAGATCTATTGAATATTTTGCCACCAATATGATTTAATTTTTTCTAGTACTAATTTGATGATTGTATACGCTGAATCATGAAGTAAATATTTGCTCTGTATGATCTTCGTGAAGTAGAATCATTGATGTAGTATATAGCTTCTTATATATATCAGTACATATAATATCTATTATGATAATAATTATAATACCTCCGACAATAGCATGTGTGTGTGTGTGTGTGTGTGTGTGAGCAAGAAAAGTCGCCACTCTGGATTCAGTCCCCTGAAGAAACGTCCAGAGTTTGAATTCACTGTTCGAGATTCGCTGTGCCTTATTATACACAGCTAAAACACACACACACACACATATATATATATATATATATATATATATATACAAAGAGGGGGGATTTCACACCATATCATCGATCCATGTACGTTTTATTAGAAATATTAGTTTTTAATGAAGAAAGCTATTTTAGGCTATATACCAAAAAATAGTTTTTGGCCTATCGGGGGGGGTTGCTTTGTCTGTATAGTTCCCAGTTTATCCGCAAGATGGTGCGAAAGCAATGGTAAAATTCATAATTATTTTCAAGTATTTAGCAGAAAATATTTATAATGAAATATTCTGTAAACATTATGTCTGTTATGTCTTGGTTCAGTCGCCGATTAGTTGTTTTATGACTTGCAGTTACTTATTTAAACAAAGATATTCGAGGCTAAATGGTAGATCGAATTGGTTAGCGACTGAGCGATAATGAAGAGTAAACTATTTTTCGGTCTTCCAGTTTTTGTTATTTGATCTGACTTAAACAACATCATCAGTAGTATAATGTTGACAAGAAAACTGAAAAACTTCTTGATAAATAATACAAGATGGTGGCGTTTGTGTCAATAATATGTATTGATTTGAATCTTGATGCAGTATTTTTAATAACATAATAAATGGGGGGGGTCGTTTTATCGTGAATATTATTTGAAAAGTGTTTTTAAATGGGCGTAAGGAAAATGACACATGAAGTGAAAGTCGTTTTTGTTTTGCTTGTGGTTGCCTTAATATT
This sequence comes from Paralvinella palmiformis, assembly GCA_025642065.1. NCBI lineage: Eukaryota > Metazoa > Annelida > Polychaeta > Terebellida > Alvinellidae > Paralvinella > Paralvinella palmiformis. Next base: position 49,877 of record JAODUP010000243.1, read on the forward strand.
TCACGTAATAACTATAAATTAAACAGAATGCATATAGCTCTATCTATTTGTTTTGAAATCAGGGATATAATTGTTAAATGACGTTACGTCAAAACCGGGCCAGAAAACAATGTTTTGACAAAATGGTCCATGATAGGGGTCTGTTTACCCTGTTTGTGCACAGTCGGGGCAATACCTATTAACAAACGAAGCTAGCCATGTGTGTTGCTAATGTTCCACTCTTTCTAAATTATGCTGGTTTCCCTATGAAAATACGAAATTAACCTAGTCTGCGATCACTTTTAAATCTAAACTACAGTAATACATCTATTAATAATTGAACTGTGATAAAGCTGAGAGTGTTTTCTATTTAATGGTATAATCTCGTAAATTCTCGCAGCATCAGATCAACATGTTAGGTTGTTATACAATTCGATCAAATCTATGCTTATTTTAGCCCATCCATCATATTTTATGTATGATATATGCATAATAATATACATAGATATTATATTTGACTATATTTCATGCATATTGTGAATATTTAAGATATACTAGAGAATTAAACATCTGTTTAAAAAAAGTTGCTTAGTTAGCCGCCCTAAGATAAAACACTGAAACACAATGTTTTTGGGATAAAGTTGCATTGTGCTTGTGAATATTTGCATTTCAGTTTGTTAGATGTACATAAAACAATTTAATGTCGGCTTTTCCATTGGATTTATCTGTTTCACTTGAAAAATAATTCATCACATTTGTCACCGTAATATGATTTACATGCATATAATATGTATATATAACTAACTATATTCTAATCATAAAACATATTGTATTGTGGTTAATTTCTTTGTAAAATATATAACAGCACAACACCTGAACTTCTTTTTCATTGTATGTTGATTTTAATTGTTTTTTATGTCTGGATTAAAAATATATGCAATGGACCTTACAGTGGTCATTTTCTACCCTATTGAGGTATATATTTCCTAAATAATGTAAGAAAACCATGTCAAGTTATATATTGACTTATTAGTCTCTTCAAGACCTATCTAATGAAACACAAATGGATGTTTTACGACTAATTTGAAAATTTCACCATTTCTCACTTTGGACTGCCCTGAATTAGTCCAAACTTGTTGATTGGTGTTTGGGCTAATTTTGCAGCCTTATTTATGAAAAATTTGATAACTTGATACATACTTATTTCTTTTTATGTGTTATACATAAATATTACATTACACAAATTATGAAAACAGGGCAGTGGTACAATTATTTGGTGATTTATGACATTCATAAACCTTCACCTCTGGCAATGGTACATATTTGGGACATATTTTAGCCAATTACTCAATAATTATAAAACATTAAAAGATAGCCTCATTAAACTATAATATTTTCTTAGTTATTACAATGCCTATCCAATGAGCCACAAATTGAAAAAAATTACCACCTTCCCTAATATTATGTCATATCAAGTCAAATAGTAATATTATAACTTAATGAGTTTATGTTATGATTTGTAATTATTGGAATGTTGTAAATTAAATTATCATGTATGTGTTCGCTTCATTTGAAGGCTTAATAAATTAAATGAATAATAAAGTAAAATTGGACCGCAAATAAATTATCATAATCGCAGTTAGGTCAATCTGTGGTGGTTTTGTTTTCATTGTGTTATATTTACAACTAGAATTGGGAAAGTTTATAAGCATTACAACAGCGGTTTCATTTGATTTGCATTTATTTATGATACAGATGCATTTCATTTGTATATTTCTTCTATAAACCCTTGGACCATACAAACAAGAAGCTGCTCGTAGTAATTGTAGAGCTGATTTCTCCCCATCTTCATATTGAGACCAGAGTTTATGGATCTTAGCTTCCATGTCTCTAGAAGCTCTACATTGGCAATGCTTTAATTTTCCATCCGAAACCAAACGGACCTGCGTCGGTACTAAGCAGGTCTCATCAAATAGCAGAGAAATCAGCATGAATAAGTTCATCTGGGGAAATCCCCTGGTGTTGAACCTATTGTGCCACCCTTCTCGTTCATTCTTTGTTCTGACCAACATCTGATAAACACTACATATGGTACTTACCATCTAGGTTCTGTTCATATATTGCTAAAAAAAATTCTCATAATAAAATGTCTGTAAGTTGATTCAGTTTCTAATTACCCGATTTCTGGAAGACATGTTACAAAGCTTATTTAGGCAAATATCCATTGATGGCTTTGAAAACAAATACGCCTACATTATATATGGGCCACAATCCACTTAATTTGCGGTGTGTCTCACATTATAGGGTAGATATTTATGACTATGTCATTGTTGTGATTGTTTGTAGATCTATACTAGACCCTCTACAATCTACTAGATTGTGACCACTGCTTGGAAAAGGTTTTTTCTGAACATTTTCCGACTTTTCATTGATAAGCTGATTAGTTATCAGTAGTTTTTCGCGATCTGACATTGAAATGTGAGTACTGCATATTTTAGATGCCCCCCCCCCCCTAGATAACTCCATCTGAGGACAGAAATGATCTCACAGACATGTTTTTCGGGTTTATTTCCTTTTTAATATATTCCAGTTATGTGCAATAATTTACCCAGAGGCTGCAATATGCTATTTTGACCAAAAGCAAAGAACATTAGCTTTTAAAAAAAAATTGACCTCTTTGTGACTATTAGTAATATTGTATTCTAGCACACTTATTTAAACTGATCCTCCATTCATTTGTTTACAGGAAAAAATGACACATTATTTTCCTTAAGATTAGCTTTACTCAGTAAATGAGTACTCAGCTTATAATAGACTACAGGCAGTAACTGATTAACGAAAATGTTGTATAATGTCTCTTGTTGTATAATGTTATTGTGTGTAAGGTGTTTATATGAGATAGTTAGAATCATACCCATGTATCTCCTGGTGGTGATTGAAACGAACTCATTTGTTATCATCCGCAACGTGACAGCACGATTACTCATTATAACAAAACACTTTTTTGCCAATGAAAACGTCTGAAATTTATGACTGTGTGCATGATTATAGTCAGATTTTTTTGTTTGTTTGGTCCACTTTCTCTTTATTAACCTAAGTTTATTAGTTTAATTTACATAGAACTAGCAGGGTAATTTTTTATGTAACAAAGATTAGGCTTACATATACTTATTTAATGGCTACCTTGTCAAATACCTAATTTAACTCGCCTGGTAGCGCTGATTCGATTTCCGGGGTGTACACCCATCTCACAGTGCTATCAGGATAACAAATTACAGCCAAATTGATTGTGGAGTTCCAACTAAACAAGTGACTTGTACAGCTTAATTTTGCTTTGTTTATGATTGAGGAAGAAGTTCACAGAATTGCATACACAATGTCTAAATCTAAGTATTAAATGTATTTTTCATGATTTTAAATGGATAAGAAACATAACAAATTCATGTATCGCCATCTGCTTTTCATGATTCACCGGCTCTAGCCAGATCATGGCGCCCGCCCATGAACCGAGTTTAATATCCTGAACCCTGCCAAATATACGGTGACAAGTGTAATAATTTGTGTTGTTTGTAACACCAAATCTTGTAGAAATATGTAGCGTCATTTATTTGTTCGTCTTTGTTTGAATGACGGGAGAAAAAGTAGTCTGAAAAGTTGACATTTACCGTCATTCCTCATGTAGGCCGAGTGAGTGATTGGCTTTGTGATCATGACTACATAGCTATCGTTGCAAACACCCGGGGTCATGCATTCCACAATGTGTTCAAATGACAAAAGTTATATAAATTTTAAAGGTACATCCCCATGCCATTTGCATTTCTACTCTCTTCAAAATTATGTGAACAAGTATTTACAATTAACCATTTTATGATCCAGAAACCATACTATGTAAGATATCACTTGGTAGATTTAACAATCTAATGACAAGATGTTCCCAGCTGAAATATGTGCTCCGAGCTACATGATCTAATCCTACGTGTTCAAGCGGCCGGTCAACTATTTGTGAAAAAAAGACCAAACTTCAAAATTATGTGAACAAGTATTTACAATTAACTGTTTTATGATTAAATAAACTGCAAGTGCTGACCTGATTTATTCAGAAATGTGTATTTAATTATCCAAATCCAACCATCCGATGGCTCAAACATCCACAGAAAAATGTAAACGAAACGAGAAAAAGGCAAAGTCAGACATAGCCTTTGGCTTCGCTGTCCCAGGCATATAAGGGTCGCAGGTTCAAGGCTCCAGGAGCTACAATGCTGTCATGTGGCGACTGGTTCACTCATCCATAAAAATGAGAACTTAACAGGACATGATACTATGTGTTTGAGTAATGCTTTGCACCTTTAATGGCTGTATGTGTTGTATGCTCCCTCGGGAGTTGAGATGTGTGTTGGGTGGAAACAGGTTTGAGTCAGGGATAATAATACTGTACAGCACCTCGGAACAGGGTTACCTGGTTCTGGCACTATGTAAACATGCATTATTAAAATTATTAAATAATTTTCTTTTGTTGCTGGATGTACTACGGCGTTACTGGCTGACCTAGACCAGTAATTCGTACTCATCCTATCGTTTTTAATGTTGTTGTTATGTTAATATTGTAAATATTTCAGTTCCAAAATGGACAACAAAATTGTCTGTGGATTCTGTAATCACGGTCCCGAGGTTGCTGAAGTCTGTGGCCATCTGTATGTTGCTAAGAATGTTGCAGCTCACAAAAAATGCATGGTAAGTTAGTCTATTTGTCAGGGGTAGGTTTCTTTAGCCAGTTGAAAGAACACAAATATATGTCAACATCCGTATCCAACTGGGAATTCAATAGTTTAGAATTGGTCCATTGTTTCAGCCAGCTTCTTATAAGATGCAATCAAAATGAGGCGATGGTAATCTTCTTTTGTGCTATTTAGGATTATTAAAATCAGCATCCAAATGTTTTTCACTTGCCAGACCAAACTTAATTGCCTGATGGGTTTTTTTCCCAGTGTATAATCAATCTCGATGCAATTACACTGCAAACTCTGTGAATGAATTTGTGCGACTTATCTTGTTATGTCTCAGGTACAAATCTTCAGCCGTCATATTTAACTATTGAGTGATTACAGCTCTCACTGCAGCATATGGAATATCATGACATAAAAAAATGGTATCATTTATGAGTTTTGTTAACCATGTTTACTCTATATATTATAATTATGTTCATCCCCTTTTTGTTTTAATCCGTGGTCTGTTCCTTCATAACTAATTATTATAATACCTTCTATGTTTTAGAACGTGACTAAAATGTGATAATTGATCTGATTATTAAAATAGGAAACCAACTGACTATTAATTGAATGTTTTGTTACATACTGGCAAAATAAATTAAATTTGATCATCAAACCTATATGGATATTGAACAATTGTTCTCTCTTTATACAGAGAGAGAGAGAGAGATAGAGAGAGAGAGAAATTTTGTGTTTTACTGGCACATTTGATTTGATATATGAAATAGCATGTATTCATGACACAAAGAGATCAAATTTTTCAGATTATTTTAAATACAGTATATTGGCCATAATAATAACAGGTGGCCATCAATCCTTTAACCGTCAGATCAATCAAATCGTTTGATTTTGTACCTCTTGGGATGAAAGATTTCCGAAGTGTCATTGATCCCAAAGTTCAGGTTGTCTTTGTTGTTTCAGCAATACTCAGCAGGTTTGGTACAGTATCATCACAATATTGGATTCGGAGGCTTCAAACTTGATAAAGTGATGGCTGAGCTGTCTAGAGGCAGGAAGTTGGTAAGCATGCACATGCAAGTTCACACATGCACGCACACACAGACATACATGCACAGTATGGTTGTAAAAACATTGACATATACCAGCAATGGATGGATGACACCAGTCAACAAGAAAATTGCAACTTTGCCATCACATTTTAGGGATGAATCATAACGCAGTAGAGTAGCTTCTTATATTATTTTTTAAATAAAGATAAAAAGCTTTGTTCAAAAGATTGGGGGGTTGGGGTGTTGATATTAGTTATTACATGTTTCATTATAGTACACCATTCTTGAAGGTTTATTTTAATTGTAACTGGGACCAGACATGGGACAATTACAATGATAATGTAATTTATTACAATTATTTTATGTTTTATGATTACAATAATAGTCACCCGAAAAATTAAAGTAATCAGTTACAATAACAGGATCATATATTCATGAATGTAGTCATGATTGCATTGAATTGCCATTTATTCGTGAACACAAGTCAACACTAAAAACAGACTGGATGAACTATTTTAATCCAAGACTAGCATGAGAATTCTTTGTTTTTTTTATGTTTGTTAATCCTTTCTCATGTTCTGTTCTGTTATTTTTGTAAAGGATCTGGGATGTTGTCGTAAAAAGTTGAATAGATGATCTATTGTAATCTGGGGACGACATGCAATGCTTCATTCATCAGTACCATAAAATTTTTATGAATAGCTGTTGACTCATTTCACCACACTCCTACTACTTTACATGCTACTGCAGACATTGGCTCAATTCAATTCCGAAATTGGAATTATTTAAAAAACGTGTTGATATATAGTGGTCTACATAAATGTTATGATATTTTCTCTTCAACATATTCATCCCTGTAATCTGGGATATTGGTGAGCATGTGCAGTAATGTTTGATCCTTACACAAGCCTAAAAGTGTGAAAGGGGGTTGTGTACCTTGCATTCAGAGTTACACATTAATTAAGATTTTTAAAGGGAAATACAGCCTTTGGTGGTGAATAATATTTTCTGGTAGTAGCTTTAGCTGTCATGTATTAATCTTCATTTAGATTTCACAACTGCTAGAGCAAAAAAAAACAAAAAACATTCGACTCAAGCCTTTCAGTTCTTCTTTGTCTAATGTTCATGTTAGGTAGTTTTACTGACCTCATCTTATCTACTAGATCACCTTATACAGAAGTAATTGTGGTAGTCCATTAAAACAGGGTGTGAAATTTATGTCTTGTTTTTAAATGGAACTGTTTCAGAAATGTTCACTGTGTAAACTAAAAAAGGATGTCAGTCCTCGTGGAGCGACAGCTGGATGTGCATGGACTCGCTGCAATAGAACGTTCCATTATTACTGTGCTGCCACTGATAAGCCGACTGTGACGTGTCGCATGGAAGTGGAATACAAAGAGAAAAAGCACAAAGTTGTTGAGTACAGGTTAGCAATATGTGTATGTGAATGATGGTAATACTTTTTTTTTAACACTATAAAACACCTGATGACTTCTTTCAAGGTAACATTTAATAAGGCTGTGTGACTGTTCTTCATCAGTGTAATGGTATAATATTATGGTTTAATATTGTTTTATAAGCTTTTGCTTTGAATACGTGTTGATTCTATATCTGTGTTTTCTCTCTCTATCTCACTCCCTCCCCTAACAGTGATAGCAACATTTGAAAGGCAACAACACTATTTGTTAAATCCTACTCACACCAACTTTACTAATATCTCTCCCTCTGTGTTTGCTTTAATACAAAAATAAATTAATTTATTCTTCTTCAAGTTGTCAGCAGGGATGCCTCGGTGGTCTTAACTGATAGCTCAATTGGCCACATCCCTCTACCATCTCAGTTCAAATATCATTGTGGGTATGTCTCAATGGTATTAAATCATTCACTTTGCCATGTTGCCTTTGCGGGTCACTCGGCCCACAAAAGTGGCCATCATGACATGTTTTTCTTCGAGTTATCAGGTTGTCAAAGTGTGCGGATCATTGGATGGTTTTACTGATGATCAGTATTTTGAAATGATGCATTCTCAGTTGCTTTATTGATGTATTTTCATCATTCAAAGTTTGTGCTGAATTTTTTATTTCAGAGTGTTCTGCAGTAAGAAACATGAGTTACTGTACCTACAAAGCAAAGCTAAAGGTAATTTCACCAGAATAAATTTTTACCTATATGTGTGTGTGTGTGTGTCAAGAGCTGAAGGTTTTCCTATGTTTCTGTTATTAAAGAGTGGGACTGGTGAATTTTACTATTTCTGAAGATAATCAAGGCTTAGATAACTTTATATAGCTGACATCTCTGTCAGTCATCATTTATTGAACAAATAATAACCATGAGAAATGGTACTTGGTACTTGTGTGTCCGGCTTATGTCACGGGTATGAAGGGCGTTCATTTGAAAATTGTTTGTCTTCACCAGTGCCATACATAGTTGTCTGAATGATTACGGTATCCACAGCACATGTTTTCTAGACTTGCAGACTGTTTTTAAGGTTTCAGGTCCACGACCTTGCTTATTAGTATACAGGCTAATTGAACAATGAAGGGTTCTAGCCCTGCATATAATATATTGTTTATGCTAATGCTGCTGTTCATTCAATTACCTTGGCAAACATTATACAGTGAATGTGTTTTTATTTGTTTGTTTTTGTGCCATGATTGAATACATTTTTATGGCAGATGGTCAGTGTCCATGACAAAGCTACGTCCAGTTTTGCCATACATCCATCTGTACAAAATAAAATTGATAGCCTAATTATGGGTAATCTTTGTATTAAGGCCAGTCGTCGTTTATAGTTAATAATCACTGAGTCTTGAAACTCGAAACCTTAACAGAGATGTCTTACTATATCCCTCATTGTGTTTTTCACAGACACGCATCACATTCGTAAACCATCTGAGGAATCGGGTTCCAGTGGAACAGACTATGATGGTGATGACCTCATCACAGCCACCAATTTGAAAAACGATTTTGAAACCGACACATCGTCTGACACCAGCACTGAGCGGCCCACCTCGTCAAGGCGGCGTTTGGTATTGCTGAAGAAAAGATCGAGGGACGCAGAGAATGAGGCGTCGAGTAGCGATGAATCGGGGCCAAAGGACCGAAAGAAGATGAGAAAGCACACAGCAGAAGAAATGGCTACTAGCAAAGTTGTCATCGAGGAATTGGCAAATAATGGTGCCATCTGTAACTCTCCAGTAACTTCAGACATGGAACAGCTGGCTGGTTCCCAGTTTAGTAACTCTTCTTGTGACAATGAAATGATGGCAGATGATGCAGACTCGTGTCCTTTGCCGGAGTCGACCAATGATGGTTTTGTAAACAACACCATTGGCACTCTGACCCCCTTACGACACCAAGAGGACGAGTCCACTAAATCGGAACGGGAAAAGAGGCAGGTGAAAAGAAACCTCAGCTTGAACAAAGTCGACGAGTCAAAGAAGGACAAAGGCAGCGATGTGAACATTTTTGAGTTAAATCTCAGCAACAAAACAGGTACGTCACATCAAGGATTGCAGCCAATAACCAAGGTTCAGGTTATGTGCAGTTAAGTACATTTTTAAACTGTGCAACATCTAATTAATAAATAGGCAGATGATAATGGCATGGTTGATTATTTATTTAAAGAGACCGTGATTGGTTGATCACGCTGATAACTGACTTTTGTATTCTATCCAAACAAATGAACAAACTTTACATGGTACAATACATTCAGGTGCTTGAACCTTTCTGGACTTCTAATGACTTAACCAGGGCTGATATGGATCTAAATATACCAGCCATGATAGATTGAATGTAATTTGAGCTTGTTTCATACCCCTGATTGCATAGAAATGAACCATTCATCCGATATATGTTATACTTTGAGATAAAATATAATTTAAAAATATACAGTTATGTAATTGAGGTCTTGAAATATGTAACCAAAACTGTATCAACGTCATCTCTGCGGATCATTTTGCCCGATATACTACAATTTTAATTATTGCTTTAATTTACAAACTTCCTATGTAAAACTAGTCAGGCTTACAAAAATGGCTAGTGCAGTATATGTTCGAGGTATTGGTGGTTTTCTCACAGTGTATGCAAACTTTCGTAATTACTTTTTTGGCATTAAAAGTGTTCATTTCGTTTCAAGTCACATCCCTCGGTGGTGATATAATTTCAGAGTTGATTCACAGGATTTCACCTCTTTCTGTCCACAGATTGTGTACTGTGCTTTGCTGAGATGGCTGATATACCAGCAGCCTTTGAGAAGCGACTGAAGCGCTACATTAACAAAGTGTTCCACGTTCCCAGTTTATCTGTCTGCATCTGGAGCCATCCCTTGTTCCAACTTTCTGGGGAACAGATTGTTTACTTGCTTAAGGATCTGAGTCTCAATCTAAGGTTTGTGCTAATTACCCCCATTACTTGTTTTGAATCTTTGTGGCAAAAGAAAGAATTTATAAAACCCCAGAAAAAAGCTAATTTATGCTGCAATAACTCATCACATCATATTGGGTGTATTACTGGGTGTTTTGCATAAATGTTTGGCATTTATTAGTAAATAAGTGATATTTGGGATTATGCGAAATAATTAGAGGTGCATCTGTAGCCTCGCACTCACATCTGTTGAAAACTGTATTTAAATCTAATTAATACTATAGGGAGCCGTGTTTTAATTAGAAAAAACAGTCGGAGGCACATAACACATAAACTCTATCCCCCACCCCTCCCTGCCCCCACGTATCACACTTGTATTTATCTCTTTCTTTATATTATAGGCAGCAGCAGTACGACCAATTTCAGCAGCTGGTACTCTCCCTGAAGGAAGAGGACATAAACAAGTACAGCTACATCATTGATTTTAATGAGAGTTATCCCGAAGACCTGGCGAGTACACTCTATTCGAAGCTCAGAGATAGTATCAAGGATAATCTACAGGTGGCTGGAGAAATGCTCAAAAAAGTGGTAAGTCTACTACTACAAATATTTTATATTTGGCATCACCACATTGTTTTAAATCCCTAAAGACACCAGCATTACAGATGGGTGCATCTTCAGTTACCCCTAATGGGTCAGTAAAAATCTAGGGGTTATTTTTGACCAATGTATTAACATGCATGAACATGTCAGATCATATGCCGAGCTGCCTACTACCATCTTAAGAACATCCACTGTTTAAAAGCATTTTTGACACAAGAATCACTTGTAACTGTAGTTCATGCCTTTGTTACATCTCGTATAGATTATTGTAACTCCCTGTTATATGGCATATCTGATTATAACATTAATCGCCTTCAGCGAATTCAGAATAGTGCATCTCGAATTGTAACAAATACTAGAAAATATGATCATATCACCCCAATTCTTCAAAAACTACATTGGCTACCTGTTAGACAGCATATCCATTTTAAGATTCTGTTAATAACTTATAAATCTATTAATGATATGGCGCCAGAATACCTGTGTGAACTGGTTTCCATTAGAAAGTCATCCCGAAAACTCAGGTCATCCAGTCAGATACTATTGCAGGTGCCAGTGTCTCGGCCAAGTCATATGGTGATTGTGCGTTTAGTGTTGCAGCCCCCACTTTGTGGAATAAGTTGCTGGCAAATATTAGAAATGCGTCATCTCTTGGAAATTTTAAGTCTCTTCTAAAAACACACCTATTTAAGGTCGCTTTCACAGATAAATAGTTATTATCTTTTAAATCATTACAGGGTTTTTACAGACATTATTTGGGGTATTATTATATTACATATTATTTGTACAGCGCCTTTGAATGGCTCCTGCTAGTAAGGGCGCTTTATTAAATATACATTATTATTATTACTCTTAGTTTTTGAGCACATACAACACGTGACGAAGTAGACATGTGTGCCCCCCACGTACACACACACAGACAGAGTATCTGCAGAAGAGTGTATATGTGTGTGTGTGCGTGCATGCGTGTGTGACACAGTAAGAACTGAAATATCTATTTCTGTCAGTGAAAAATTGTGTTGATGATTTATAACATTTCGACCCTAAATATGGCGCAGAAATGTATTTCTACCTTATGGGTACATATCAAGGCAAATACAGGGTAATTATTCTGTATGTTAGAAATTTCTTAAACCTTGTGTGTGTGTGTGTGTGTGTGTGGATGTCTGTGTGCATGCATACACTCACATACAGATGCTTAGGTCTCCAGGATAATTTTTTGGGGTTCAGAAAAATTCTTTTCATCAGTAAGAAACAGACTTGGTCAACAACAACAATCATTAACGTTACACTCTTATTATGACTGATAGAAGTTTGACATGGAATCCATCATGCACACACATATACATATGTACGTATCTTATTCAGATTGGGCTGTACTGCCGTGTCCAGTACAAGCAAGAGCATGTGCGTATCGCATTCATTGTTCTCAATGACATGACAGATCCAGGCGCCAAGATAAGGAAGGCCATGCAGAAGAAATCTGGCGTCTATTACTGGAATGATCAGACCAAGGCTCAGGTGTATGACATGAACATGACAACGGAGATGAAGAGACAAGAGTTCAGCATCCTAAAGCAGTGGCTTGATCGTATCGAGGGCTCGTTCATTGACGCGAGGCCGTGGGAGCCTCTGATGGCCGGAGACCAGACCAACTCGACTACCGTGGAATTGCTGAAGTACTTCCAAGAGCGCACGAAGGCGACCCACGTCCAGACACGATTGATATTTGTGCGCCCACTGGATGAGTGCATCATCGTTTATTCTGGGTACCTGCAAAAACTGCTCTCGAGCTTGTTCTTTGACAAAGACGAGCAGTCAAACGTGGTCGTGTTCGACCTTCAACCTGACCTTGAGATGGCTGAGGAGTTCCTGAGAGGACTTCCTTGTAACATTAAGAGCAAAGTCATCACTGCCTTCAACCCCACACACCATCCTGTATCCTGTGTGATACTAAAGCTCACCAGAGGTGGGTTATAATGTCTTATGATGTGATATTTTATTTAACAAGCATAAAACAAACAGCAAAATATACAATAATGGGCCGGTAATATGTTATGATTGTGTCATGGTTATATCAGACACTCTAGGGAACTGTTTTGATTGGACTATAAATTAAGTAGTTTCTAGTGTATTTGGAATAATGCCAGTGTTAGACTATACGTGGCATGAATCTGATAATTTTTGTGGGCTCAACTAAAGTTTAGTTATCTGAAAAATGTACTGCTGATTGTAATAAAACACACATGGTGATGTTCATGTTCCATAATCGAACAGTGGTATTGACTTTGTCTTTTTGGGATAAGGGGATATAACATCACATGCACGTATCATGTGTAACAATCATTGTCTTCCCACCGATGCAATTATTATTTATCAGATATTTCAATATTTCTTTCATTGATGGGGTTTCACATTCGAAGGCAACTGTTGTCATAGTAATTACATGATAATGTGAGTAGTAATTTTCGATATCGGACAAATGCCGCAGATGAGTGGGATATTTGGTTTGGGTGTGTATTCCAGCTGTTTATATTTCTAGTCAAAGTCGCTGATAATGCACCGGGGACAGCAAACAGAATCAGGTCGGGTCAGAACCAAGATGACTCCCAACCAGGGAGCATAAATGATGATAACGAGACCAACAGCAGCTGTGAAGGCTTCATCGACATGTGTGAGATCATCAAGGAGGACCCTCCCACAGAGACCATCTGTTTTACGCCACCGGACATCAAGTGGCGCCTCCTACAGTGTAACAAGCTCGGTCTGAAGATGGTGAAGATCAGCTCGACGAATGCCATCCTGGAGACACGCACGATTGGTATACCGTCTCTGACACACAAGGTCCGTGGTGATGGTAACTGTTTCTTCCGCGCCTTGTCGCAGGAGATAACCGGGACCCAGAATCAGTACAGTCTGGTCCGCAAGAAGCTAGTCAACTATATGATTCGACATGCCGCCATTTTCGAAAAGTACTTCGACATGAAAGACATACATGCCTATCTGGAGGAATCGAGGATGATGGATAATGCCACCTGGGCCACTGATACCGAGATCATTGCTATGGCAACAATGTTGGATACGAAAATTGTCATCTTCACCAAGGTTGGCAACTGCTACAAGTGGTTACCATATGGTCCGCTAGGTGGTAACAGCAGTCACACCTGTCAGGTTTACCTTGTCAACAAGGGTCATCATTATGATTTGGTTTTAGATGTTCAGGCCATAACCAACTGAAAAGACACCTTAAGGCATCATCGTTCGGTCATCAAACCAGAGGTTATCATCCAGGGATAGATAGTCAAAATTAAATTGGGTTGGTTATGGTTCTTTCGTGGTTTTACTGATAAGAATTTTAGAGAACTAAGAACAAAAATATGGATCATACCTCTCTGCTCTGACAACTATGTCTCTATGAGAAAGTACTGTCTAGAACAGGAAAACAAACCTACTGAAATATTTTTTTAAACTCGAGCTGCACAAACCACAATTTTCAGCCAATAGCACAGTCAGTTGTACCCGGTGCTGTAAAGCTCCTGGTTGTAGGATCGAATCTGACCATTACCTGTGGTGGTGTGCTGCTTTGTTTTTCGATAGACGGTGCTCCGGTCACACATTGGTAAGAGCACCGTGCTGCATGCCTTTGGGTTGTGGGTTCGAATCGGACTCAGATCTGTGTGGGATGCCTCCCTCCCCAGGTGATTGCCCCTCGACTGTGCTTTCCAAATGTGACCAGTGCCCAGGCTAATTAACTCAATTGAACTCATTCTTCGCTATACAGCTTAGACCTGATTATGTTATTTCCAAGGTTAAACAAAGCTGTCACCCCATTCTGTCATTCAGAATGTTTGGATGTCTGTAAATATATCATCCTTCATGTGAAAACATCTCTCATGCACAATATAATGGGCTATTACCATTGTCAACTTCATTCAATATTGTCCGGAATGAGAGTTTTCCAGATTTTACCAGAATTAGTTTTTTTCCAGAGCCAAAAATAACTGGTTTGGAAAAAAATTCTCTTGCAAGTCATGTTTTATTCCCACACTATTAGTCTGTCCTAAAAACGCACAAACCCCAAAATAATCTCCCACACCCCCAGGTGCATGTGCCTCACTTCACTCGGCGACCTCCTTTCCTGATTTTCAGGATTTTTGTCAAAGGCCACTCCCATGCCCGTGTTGTAGAAAATTACTGCAACACAGAATTATGCCAAACCACAAATGTATGCAGATCAGAGAGGAATGACCTGTATTTATGTAAAGTTGTTTCAATGAAGCTTTTAATTAATATTTTGCACAACATCATGATTATTCATTCTTGTAATTGATTTGTTCTTGGTGTGTGTGTGTGCATGCGTGTGCTCATTTCTGTGTGCAAACATAAGTAATGATTAGACACTGATGATTTTAAAGTGTGTGTGTGTGTGCACGTGAATGAAAGCACTGTTTATAAGCCAGTAATTTAACCTTTAGCTAGTTTGCTGGAATGTGAAGCTATGGAGGTACCTGATCAGATTCTTGAAGTGTTGGCTTGCTGTAGATGAAAAACCTGATGTTTACTATTAATGAAAGTAGCCAGCAGCTTTTACCCTAAACGTATTGTGTAACAGGACAAAGGATATCACATAGTCGGTGGGTTCTCTTATTTTTATAAATGTGTACCACATCAACAAGTATTGTCAGTAATAAATGTTCCTTCGTAGCTAATCAAACACAGCATTTCATTTCATACCAATGACTTCATTATCAGACTGGATCACTGTTCCAATATTATATTCAAGAGATTATTCTGTGGTTAGCATGAGCTCGATACAATAGAAAAGGTTGTGTGAAATTTCATATTGTTCAATTGGCATCTTCATAGCAGTATAATAAATCATGGGTGTCTGTTTTACCATAGTTTTAAACTTCTTGATGGTCATCACGAATCAGGATTGATATGCAAGTACCAGTTAACAATTAATGAGAACCCTGAAGTAATTAGATTTTGGGGTGGGTGGAAATTTTCTGCAAGCCACTAAATTGGAGCATTACAGCAAGGGATCACAATATGTTGCGTTCGACAGCCACGCCATATTTTAACACATTTCGAGTTGTTATTGCTTGAATGCTTAATTACACCCATAGACGTAAAAAAATCCAGGAGCTCTCAAGTAGAAACATTCATAACAAATCACAACAATTCTCATATTAGCATATATATATTTACCTGGAGCTCTTTGCAAAAATAAATTAAAATTCAATTTGGGGTATATTTTCATAACTAATATTTGGCCTAATGTTATTGCTGTAAAACGTATCTATTTATAAAAATATTCAACCACTCTGTCATTCAGAATTTTATTAACTACTGGCTTGCACTGGGACTGTTTTGGCCATTGTTACATTTAAGTCTCCTCCCTGAAAAAAGGTTTATTCAATATTTGGTATTGTTAATCAAAACAGCTGTCCCATTTCTAAATAAAAATAGTTAGAATACCGTTTTAGAGTTACTATTATATGTTCTTAATAAATAAGCTATTCCATCAACGATCACATCATGTTTATTCAATAGTTTGTGTTAAAATAGTTATGTCTCTAAATAAAGGCTTTAAAATAGAATACAGTTACCATTAAATTTTCTTAAGCTATTCCATCAACAATCACATCTAGATAAAATAAAGGCTATTCTGTTACAAGTGTGTGTGTGTGTGATAGATTGTTTGCATTATGAAAACTTCATTCACAAAAAATAACCAATTATCAAGCAGAATGTTTTAATCTCTCAAGTTCAATGACTAATCTATCAGAATAATAAACATCCTTATTTGAAGACAAAGAAAGAATTCACACTGTTAAGTGAACACGCACCCTCTGACATTAATAGACAACTGATTGGAACACATTGGGGTACACCTCGAAAAATGTCTGAAACCGAAGAAAAAAATATATACATTAGTCACTCTGTAAAACATTATACACCACAACATTTTATTAAATTATATACAAAACAATCATAATGCGCTTTGATGAACATGCAGAAATATATCCGTGTAGAGTTTTCCAGCATAAAAAATATCCTTCTGAAACAGTTATTGAAAGCTTTCTCCAAGATAAGATCAGCCATCAACCCACATGAGGATCTATTTACCAGTTGGATTTGTTGTTCGGGGAGAATCCCAAGGCTGTCGCTTAATCAGCACAGCCTCTATGTTGGAGTGGTTGAGAAACCTCCTCCCCCACCACTCACAGGTACGGAAAGATGGAGCCGAAATACCCTGAGGGTGGTTACTGCCAGAGTGTTTTACGTCCTCGGGGGGTTTTTAACGTCCCCCTTTATTTTAAATAATTCAGTGGCGATGGCAGCGCCATTTAACGTGGTCAGCCACCCACAATGTAATGAGCCGAGAAATTAATCCCTGTAAAAGTTTCGACCTCTTACGGGGTTTGAACCTGTGACCATTGACACCAAGTGCCGGGTGCTTAACCGCTAGGCCACCGGAGCTCACTTATATTTACCAGTCTGTGCACCAGTCACCTTGGTATATAGGTTAAACCGTAATACATGATAACTAACGATGCCTATTCATGATGCCTACAGCCAATCATTAATTATAAATGAAGATAACAGTATTTTATGGAGTAGATACCTTATAGAGTTCTCTCGTCTGATGAATGCTCACTGTGCTACACATCTCCCTGATGGAGTGCATACTGAGCTGGGGAGAGCCCACGTCTAGAGTGGGTATGCCCAACTTAGCAGACATTATGGGACCGATGGTGCTACCACATGGTGAGTCATTACGAACTACAAAATCCTGAAATACGAGTTGATCCTAATTTAGACAGAAAATCGGAACGTAAATATAGCAGCTGTCACCATAAACTCTAGTCATAAAGATGTCCGTTTATACATGTGCATGCATGCAAACATGGGGTAAATTCCATTTGGTCACTGCGAGTACCTGCTTGGAATGCCTATTCCGAATAGTTTATATTCCAAGTAGGACTGTTATGGAAAAAATATTTCTGAATTGAAAAATTAAATGCTAAATTAATTTGTGGATTAAATTTTTTTGTAGCAAACTTCAATTCCAAATTTATCAATTCCAATTCCATTTTTTTTAAATAAGCAATTCCGGAATTGGAATTTCCAATCAATTCCGGAATTGAATTGACCCCATGTCTGCGAGCATGTACACACAAACGCCTTGCACTGTATCTCCTTGCACTAACTGAATCAGTAATTCTCTACATCAAACTCGTAATGAACCAAACTCAGCTAATTTCCTACATCGACTGACAATCAAACTGTATTACCTGTAATGGCACCCGAGCCCTACGGGCCACCTCCCTGAAGATAGTTGTTGTCAGTGACGTTGTCGCGTATCTCTGATTTGCATTAAACTTGATTACAACACCCTGAATGATAAAAGCAATTATTGTTATAATGACGCTTTTTTAATATTAAATGAAGCTAAATGGTAAGCAACAAAATAATGATTATCATTATGATAATGTAAGATGGTTACATAATGACATTATGTAACCATCTTACATAGCATTTATTCACCATCAAATGAATTACACTGTACCAAGCCAAACGCTCTCCAGTTGTAATGCTTTATACATTCATATTTGTGCGATGTCCACACACCCATTATTTGATATTCAGGTTTCTGCGAGGTTAGTTCTCATTAAAATTATTATTCTCATATTAAGGAATCAACAGGAAGAAAGGGGCACCTCCACTGCATAGCTGCTAATGCGGTTGGTCAGAGATTCCTAGCACCTGGGATAAAACCCCTCCCTGGCTGAGGGGTATTTGATCTTTCACTTTATCTTATGACCTTTACAGGTCATTCAGCCAATTTAGCTTTCCATTTGCACAAAATTATTTCAATATAAAGAAAACCTCACTCGCATGAGGCACTAGTTTTTTATGTCTGGAGAATGGGGCGGATAACCTGACTCTAACTGAAATATACAGTTATCCCGAGGAGCCTACAACTCTTTGAGGACAGCATTGCCTGTGAATGTTATCGTTTTTATGGCCACATCTGTGCACACAATAACACCACCTTTGCTTATCGGCCAAGAGAATAGTGAGAACGGATTTCCATCCATTATAACACCCTCTTTATATTCCCCTTCTTTATTTGGTTATCCCAACAAACAGCAAATCCCATTTCCTGCTGTATTTGGCCAATCACATGCTAGGTAAAAGCATTCCATAAAATTAATTACTAAACCGAATACACAAAACCATTTCCACGTATATACCACACAAAGCCTGTTGTCACATACAATTACAGGCGTCACTTGATGGCTTCCAATTATCCCTCAAACCAAACAAAGACTTGGCTGAAGCCATGCAATGAATAAAGATGATGATGCTGATTGATGTTTGACAGCCAAGATCCGAACTCATGTGGTAGTGAACTGTGGTCCAATGCGCTACCAACTAGACCACAGAGGCGCCCACAATGGATAAAGGGATCATATGATGAGATCAATGAATAGATTTGTTGAATTACAATCATTACCTAATTTGTATTGTTTACATACCCCAAGTTTATTCATATCATTACTAATTAATCAAATTGTTCTATCAATGCATTATCATGCCATAAGCACATAAATGTCTATCATTACAATGGAATCTTGTAAACATGTGGCTTTATCTATAACTCGGAAGCTGGAAGTGCTGCGTTATCAAGATCTTCACCCCAAAGTCAGCCAACAAACAATGGCTGATCATTTTGTTGAAATAAGAAACCACAGTTTCAGAAGCAAAGAATCCACTTGGTATCTTACTACAATTCATGAAAGCCAAAGGTGGTCAATGTGATATTAAGCTTTAACTCAAGTGTGAAGAACTAACGTCCAAGCAGACTGCCACAACTGACTTTGTGGTGTAATAAAGAGGGTGTACTATACTGTTTATGAGGCACACTGGACCATAAAATAGCCTTCAGACACAGGTAGGCCTGGATATGAATCCCAGTGACAGAGATATGTGGTCAACCACATTACCAATTCTCCCAAATGTTGAGATTAACACAACAATCAGATTTAAACTGCTCATAACTCTTAAAGCTAACAAACAATACAAAAATACAGAAGTAAAACACAAGATTTCATCAAATGGCTAAAACGATATGAGGAAATATTCTAAGAGGTTATTAAAACCAATTACTAAGCTACAAGTAACCTTGTTTTTAAATTCCACTTTTGTATTTTGTTATGCAAACATTATGTCTCTAATTTAGTGTGATGAATGAACTTCTGTCAATTTTTAACATGCACATTTTATGATAAGATTAGCTCATTGAAATCCAATGAAATATTATTTTTCAAGACAAATATATGCGAAAAAGCACATCATATTTATTCAATGTATGATCAATTATTTCCATTTTTATAGTACAGCCTCTTCCTCTCATCACCCCTTCTACCTGTCTGATCCACCCATTTAAATTTTAACTGACATGGGATAGCAAGAATTTATACCAGCACTCTTTTTATTCTACAATCGAAGTTTTGTTCTGCTGGCATAATATTTATTCACAGGCTTTTTTATTCTAAGTGGATTTTTTTCAGATAATTTCAATATTTTTTCCAGGACATTTCCATAACCTGAAAAATTAATTTGTTATTTTCCAGGTTTTTCAGGGCGTGTGGAAACTTGACCCACATTTTGTTTTCAATGTACAAGAAACAAATTCTTAATTTCTTTTGGCCATTTGTATGTAGAATGAGGAAGCTACAGTACCAAATGTAATGGGGTTTTAATTTACAGCAGAGATGAATGGCTCTTGCTAGAAAGGGAACTATACAAAATATACATTATTAACACCAATTATTTCATTGTTATTATTATTATTAATTTTTTTAATCCAGCTGGGAATCTTTTTAAGCTATTATTACCTTATTTAGATCTGGCCTGTGTTGATCTTCATGTTTATCACTGTAACAAGAAAAACAAACAATTCCATATTCCCATAATTCATACAGCTGGATTTAATCATTCAGTGCTACCATCCTAATTTCCTTTGACCCAAAAGTAAAAATATTGTTTTAAAAAGGATTGAAATTATGCAAAACCATTTTTTTCATTTGCATAACTGTTACATACTGATCTGAGACGTTTGAAACTTAATCATGTAATTATGTAGCAAGTACATGTATCACATATTAAATGACTAATACAAAAGTATAATACTTTTTTTAAAGTATACAAGACAGCATTGATTACCCTATTAATCCACAAATAAACATACAATGGTCAACTCAAATATTCAGAAACGATGTTTGGATAAGTGAAACAATTATAAATTTTAAAAAAAACTTGCGCATAATTTGGATGTACTCCATGTGCTGTATCACCACTGATCATCAGTGACTTGGGGATGGATTCCTCAAATGCAACAGTGGTGCCACCTGCACTCAAACGGCGAAGCACTAACTCCAGCAGAGCAGATCCAGCACCTTGAGCAGTCTGTGATCCGACCTGCATATACAGACATGTGTGTGTATAAATCACTGTGTGTGTGTGTGTGTGTGTGTGTGTTCTCAAACATAAAAACACACATGTTGCAAAGTATTCATAAGCTACATACTTCTTCATTGTCAAACAAAGAGATCAGACGTATATTTGGGTCCATTTCCTGACCATGTGATGTAATCAAACCCTGTAAGAGACAAACAATACATTATTATAGTGTAATGCTTATTATGTTGAAACACACTTCCACTGATAACAACGTAAATGTCAGAATAAAATATTAGCAAGTGATAATGGACATGCTGAACTATAAATGTGATAGCACAGTTAGTTAGAGCATAGGACTCGTAGCCAAACGGTTGTGGATTCGAGGCTCCAATGCTGTCATGTGGTGACTGGTTCACTCATTTATAAAAAAAATGAGTACCTGACAGGAAGCAATGGCTATCTGTTTGAGTAATGCTTTGCGCCTATAATGGCAGCATGCACTGTATACTCCCTTGGGAGTTGAGATATGTGCTGGGTGGAAACAGGTCTGAGTCAGGGATAATAATATTGTAAAGCACCTTAAGAGCAGCTTCTAGCTGAATAGGGCACTATATAAATATCACATATTATTATATTATTATTACAATAATAATAATACTATAAGAATAACAGTATTTTATATAGAGCTTTAATCAATTTCAGTTGCTTCAAGGCATTTTACAGTGAAAACAGAATTAAAGTATGTTCTGGCTCACATAGCACAAACTACATTAAAAAACACACCAAGTGTGTCTTCTTTAAATATCTCTATATTCCGAAGTTGGTCTGGTTCGTTTAGAATCGGCTCCTGGGAGATATTGCCATGGGGCAACTCCTTATTGAAGCATCCAACAAACACAGGTATGGGTCTGATTTGAACCCACAACCCACAACCCACAACCCACAGTACACCGCTCTAACCACTGTGCTATTAGAACGCCTTTCATAATACTATTAATGGATTTCTTGGATCTATGTGCTCGATTTGATACCGTTGATCATGATTTGCTTTTTTTTCTTCAAACCAATAGAATGTTTACATTTGTCAGAAAGAGAGGAAATGGTTTCAACTCTTGATAATTTATCTGATTTCCAGCATTTTGTTATTGGATAGCCAACCCCATTGGATATTACACTATGTATAATCCTTTAAATCACTGCACAGTGATCTGGCATTAAATATCAACTCCAAGCCACTGATAAACAGCTGCATGTATCACTGGATCTTGGCATGAAATCAAATTTGACCTCTTCTTTGTAGAACTCGGAACATTGTATCATTGTATTTTGACAGTGGACGACTCCAAATCTTCTCAGATTGAGTGACTATAACTAAACTTCCAACAATTAGGTAACCAAACATTTTCCACACAAAAAAGAAGACAAACACCATAGCAATCTGGTAAAAGTTACAGCAACAAATACGGAAAAACTTCATTAAAACAAAACAGCACCTTGTTTTAAGGAGTAATCGTTATTTTTTTTATCATTTACAATATAAAGACAATAAAATGAGTTAGTGATTAGAATTTAATGACATATTATTACAAAAACGTTCTTTACTGTCCCCCTGTTTTAATCATATGTATGTATGTATGTACATACATATGCATGTATGAACGTATGTACATGCATACATACATATATATGTATGTATGCATAATGAAAAGGTAAACAATGTGAAGTTGAATAAACTACTTCTCTTTGATGGATTAAAGAATAATTAATATTTCTTAGATTTCAAATGGAAATCAAGAATTCAAATGTAAACCACATAACTTTTAAATCAATTTTTAAAATATAATTAAAACAGTGCAGTTTTGTCCTTTGAGTGACATTTTGCAGTATTATAGTTTCTTCATAATGGGCTTCATCCTGTATTCCACAGCAGCAGCAATTCTTGTTCATTTTCTGTTAAATGAATGGTAACCAACAAATGTGTTCGAGTTAGGTGGGAAATATAGTGAAATGTGTGGGCAATTATATGAGCACATTAAGTGGCATTTACCTCCAGAGCGCAGTAAGTATTGTGCAGATTATCAAGCCTCGGAGAGAATATAAACTCTTCAAACACTCCACCCAAAGTCTGAAATCAGAAGAAATATCTGATTATAATGAGCACATTAAAAGGGAACTGTGGTCATGCCTTATAGACATATTAGATAACAGTACTGGTTATTGTATGAATTTGTACCATATGCATAATTATTGCAAAAATTATTATTAAAACAAAGTTAAGCAGGTGTTTATAACTGGACTAATAAAGAAAAATTAAGAAGTCGTTTGCATAATTCATTAATCTGTGGTTCTAATAAAAGAATCTATCAAACATAACATACGGCAGGATTGTGATCAGAGAGGCAGAGCTCAAAGTCCAAAATCTGCGAACGGATTA
Organism: Paralvinella palmiformis; assembly: GCA_025642065.1. NCBI lineage: Eukaryota > Metazoa > Annelida > Polychaeta > Terebellida > Alvinellidae > Paralvinella > Paralvinella palmiformis. The sequence continues at coordinate 73,510 of JAODUP010000243.1, forward strand.
ATGCTCAACTCATCGCAGAGAAGTTTTATCAACACAGGATGATGCTTCTCGCACTGAAAATGGTAACATTAACAATTAAATGCTGGTTTAAATCACACAGACACATACACACAATTAATAAACCATTCACTGATCCTCCGTATTTAATGTCCCTTTTACTCCTTTGGAGTTCTATCTTTTAAGTATTTAGACTGAGAATGATAGCAATAAACAAACTGGACTAGTAAAGCTCAAAGTAGATCTGACCCAAGAGTAGTAATACTCCACCTTCAGAATATATTGTTTAAATATGTAATGCTTAGAACAGTAACCAAAAATTCCACAATAATAATCACCAAATGTACCTGATATCATAGATATGGGGAAATAATCCAAATTACTGGAGGGCTACGCCAAAAGTCAGATTCGAACGCGGGAAGGAGAAAAGTGAAATGCTCTAACATCACATCGGCGCTCTCTAGATTGACGCGAATTATAGTTTCTCTTGGGCGTTAATATCTGAGCCATTTTAAATCATCTTCCTCTTGTCAGGTTCCTTCTGACTCAAATTGATATGGTTGTATGTCATTCGTGACGTAATTTTAACAAGATAATGCTGTTTGGTTCTGGAATAATTCTTTGCTCACACTTGTTTACATGCTTTTGTACTACAGACTTCAGGTCAACCGGATACGCTCAAGTGATGTCAGCATTCAGGAGCTTCCGGTCTCTGTCTAGCTTCAAAATGGCGGCACCCACAGGCCATTAAAAGTTGATTAATCAGCACTTTGAACTGGATTATTTAATATGTGGGTGATCGTTTACACATTTTGACATCATTTATGATATTTGTGAGTATAGCTGTATTAGTCCTTAAAATTTGAAAGGAAGGTGGACTATCCCTTTAAGCTCTCCTGACCGATGTATTTTATATAACAGCATTCACTTTCACAGTATTCGCGAGTGGAATCATCTATTTCAAGTTCAGTTGTGTACAGTCTATTGTATGAAACACTGAAGTCTAGTTTTAGTCTACATGTCATAAATAACATTAACTTTATAATATGTATATCAGTATGGTAAGAAAATAGTAATATGTAGTTTTCTCAGTACCAAAGTTATAATGCCATAATGATTTATTATATCACAATAATTTCACTTTCCAATTGTAATTACAGCGCTGGTTTTAATAACTGTTGTTTCATGATAGTTCTCTTTGAAGACAGTGACAGTAGAGGCTTATAGTCTGTAAATTAATATGCTGAAGAAAGTTACAACTATTAAGAGTTGATGATGATGATGATTGGTGTTTTATGGCCACTTTTGTGCACATGGTAGGCTAAATGGGCCGAGCGACCTCCAAAGGCAATGAAGCGAAGTCAAAGATGAAACAACCTTCAGATATGCCCACGCCGAGATTCGAACACAGGTGATAGTGATCTCTGGTCCAACACTCTACCGTTAGACCACTGAGCCACCCTGTTATGAGTTCAGTAACTGATTGTGTATTGTTAATGTCTCATATTACATGTGTTCACGTTTTTAAATTACCATCACCGCAACTACTACCAGTATTACGACACACAAGTATGAATAGACAGTCATAAATAAACAAAGAAAGCTGACTATATCAGACCTGATCTTTTGTATGGTCAACATCTTGTCCCGATACATTCCCCATCTCTAACTGCTCTCTGACAGTTGTAGCAAGTATTGGAGTCCTGTTAGATCGAGAAAAACAAATACATCAGAGAATACAATTTATTTTTAGAACAAAAGATTTCAGATTCATCAAATATGTCTTGACACCAATAAAGACAATCCAATCTGGTTTTTAGTTCTAGTACCATGTTTAACATTAAAAACTACTATTTATACAGTGCCCTAATGAATACAAGTTGTCTAAGGCATCTCACACTGGAATTATCAAGAAATGTAATGTGAATCGCATTATAAAATAAATTTTCAGCACACACACACACTCACTCACACTCACAGAGAGAGAGAAGCAGACACACATTGCTTTTCAATTTTTCTCATTTACTGATCATGCAAAGATGTTCCAAACAGCAAATCACTGTTAAGCAAACTATGAAATGTTAATTATCAAAAGCCCCAAATGTATAAATTAACCAACAGATTATATTGTGTGGTTCAAAACAAAACATTTACGCAGAAACAAAAGAAACCTGATACGAAAGAAGAATGCCAATATGTTTTGTAGCATGGCCTATTGTTGCCTATAGTATATGAAACACAACTAGAACAGTCCACTCCAAAAATCAGTCAAACAACTAACAAAAAACACACTCTGATGAAAATGATCTTTTTAACCATTTAACCTTAAATTATTTCCAACTCATTATTTAGAACAGTAATAATACTGTGATAACTGATTGGTTGATAACTTCAAAACTTACAGATGAGTCTCCTTGTTGAATTCAAATTTGGTCGCCATATCACGCTGAAGATGAATCGCGAGATTGGGAACGCATAGAACAGGTCTATTGACGTCTACGAGACGGTGGCATATTTTATCTCCCTCCTTAGAGAAAAAAGGAAATCTTATGAAGACATGTTCCTAAAATCAAACATTTCAAAGCCCTCTAACAGTAGTAGCAATGAGATGTCTCAAGCAGGCAATTTACAGATTCACCAGACAATAAACAACACTGCAGACACTAGTTTGGGAAATACTTTATACAGTTATAAAAAAGGAAAGAAGATATAGGTAAACATTATCTCTCTCTCACACAAACACACCTAAAAACACTATCATGTTTTAGGTTTGGCCTACCTTTATCATAACCTGGCCGGATATCTTAAGGTCACGATCAAACCATGTGTACCAACTGCCACCACCATAACACTCCACACCGACCTGGATGTATCCTTGTTTAACACGCCGTGATACCGGCTTTACCTAAGGCAGAAAACAAACCTACATTTTATTTTTGCCTATGCTGCGTCTAAAAATTACAATATATATTTTTAATACAAATCTCGTGGTTATTCAAATTTGCATAAAAATACAAACAAAGTGCTTAGGCTGATCAATGTGCAGAAACAAAATCATTTACTTTTATAATTTGGTGGTAAAATGTGTTTGACATTCTTGAAAATAAACACTTTTACATTTAGATAAACTAATAAAAAAATGACACGGATTCTTTATGTACCCCTTAAACAATGCAAGCACTGATAAACACACACTCACACATACTGTAAATGTAATCAGAAAGAAAGTAACAAAGAAAAAGTATCAGAATTGCTAAGAAAAAAGTAATTGGAAATAAAGTGACTTTATTGCATTTAAACATGTGAAATATGATATGAACTATGATGGCGCCATAATCTGATTACGCAAGCTGTGTTTCGTGTTCTCTTTAATAAAAAGGAATGTCTGGATCTTAGGTGCCACATCAGACATGGCTTTGGGAAAAAATTGTGCTGGTCTCTCAATGGACACGATGACATTCCAGCATTTGGTGTAGATGATCCAAGTCTCATCTAGAACATGGTTGTGAAGTCGTCCAAAAATGGCATCAGTCTGATTTAGGGAGGTACTCGAGCAGCCTCCACTTTCTTGGATCACACTCATACTGTATATTCCATAATTTAGGGCCTAGACCCATATTACAAAGGCTTAATTATCTTGGTACATGCAAAGATACATTACAGCAGTGCAATTATGTTGCGACGTACAATAAAAGCGTAGTGCAATAATAAACCAACGGCTGTTGCGTGTTTCATTTCTGGATTTTAAAATCATATACATTGAGTTTATATCTCATGGCAGACTTAGTTTGTATCACCTGTGACTTCTGTTTTTCGGTGAATACCTTGTTCTGATGAATAATCTAGTCATCTCACATTTCACCCTAATTTTTAGGTGTAATCAGAATTTAAGCTAGTGAGATTATTATCATTACATTGAGTAATGAAGCCAACACCAACTGGTTAATTGACATTTCAAAGATTCAAATGGTAGCCACACTCAATTATCTTAAACATGAAACACAATTGGATGAAGCCGGAGTTAATTTCCAGGTGGAGGATACACATTTGAATGATGAATACATCAAATTGATATTGACCATTTATATAAATACTATCAATTATTATTACTGTCACAAAACTGTGAAAAAATATATCACGTAATATACTAAAACATATTACACAAAATAATGGTCTATGCTGAACTAATGAAAATCACCTATTACTTCTTTCTGATACTTTTCTAGACACACACACACACACAGTGTTACTACAACTAATTCATACAGATATTAACCAGAATTAATATACCAACCTTCAGGCATGGACTGTCGGTGTGAGCACCTATAATACTGAAACCATTACCAGGCTTAAACTGGCCACCAATGGTAAATGCTATCACAGCTGAGTGATTTCTGGTCAGAAAACACTGTGAAAAGAAAAAAATATATATATAATAAAACAATTCCAATAAAAATAAGTTAATCCTCAATTAAATAGTTACTAGGCTAACATATTTCAGCAGCTAACACTGTGTAGCTTCCATAATCAACAGCTATTTACAATAAATAAAGTATTGTGATGGTTGGATCTCACATTTCAAACAAGACATGACATATTACTTCAGGGCATATTTACTAACAAATCTGCAGAAAACTGGATGATAACTAAGGCACTCAATAATCAGACATGGAAAAGTTTAATTTAAAACAGCCACTCATTGCTCAATTTACATACATTAAATAAAAACACCAATTTAGAAATTTAAGGAAAACAACCAACACTGTGGATTATCTGTTGCAGTTTACTAGCTCAACCTTTTCAGTCTGGAATAGAGTAGCAGACCCCTTATAAAAAGTAGGCAGCAGCTCACCTGCGGTGGCCTGTAAAAAAACTGCGAGGACATTGTTTCTGCATTGCTGGAGGAAGGAATGGATGCGGGGAGAGGGGGTAGTGAAGGGCTGGCCTTGGGGTAATGGTAGTCACACTAACACAGTAGTAGCACTTCTCCATCAGAAGGGGGGTAGGGGATGTCCCCGGAAAAAGTTAGGGACAGTGGAGTATTTAGTGCATTCTAGACCACTTTTTCACCCAAACCAAAGTAACTGACCAATTTTCTGCCCATAAAATAGGTGACGAAGGACTGTAAAATAGATGACGCATAATGTAGGACATCGGCTGCTAGGTCCATTCATATTTGATTTAACCAGGTTTTACCATATCATAGACTAATTGCTATAATGATATTCAACATGTTCTTGCTACCCAGTAAGCTACCATCATATCATTTCCAATCTATCTAATAATAATCATGTTAGTGAACTTTTAGAAAACGAACCTTATCATTTGGTTTGATGTTCCATGAATCGGTCTCTTTGATCTCTTTAAAGCCAGCAGTGAGAAGACGCTGACGACATTGTTCGGTTGCTGAAACAGACAGCAGTAGTACTAACAATGTATTGATACAAATATTATACGATACACAGGCTAAATACCTTTTTAATTTAAATCACAAACTGTACTATTTTCTTGTTTATATCATGAACTGTTAATTACACATTTATGTATATTTGAATAAATCAGTTACTTAATTCTATGATATCCATTATAACTCAGTTACAAGTAGCTATATCAGGATTAGACATAAAGCAGAATTTTATTTATAACTTTTATGACAAACCACAATGGACTCAAAAGGGCCAGAAAAATATTTCTACATCTCACTAGCTGCAGGACTAGTAAAAATTCAATACACTAGCCCAATCAAATTTCTTACTGGCCCAACAAAAAAATATCCTAGCTAATAAAACTATAATTTATTTTACTAATCAGAACAAAACTGCACTGTCATCAACGGAGAACATCAGATCATAAACTTGTGTAATAAAGACAATAATTGTGTGTTTGTGGTTTTATTGATCCATACTCTAACACAATACAAGTATACAGTAATCAATTATCGGTGGCATCCACAATATGGCCAGGAATTTTCTACTTGTGGCCACTGAGATGATAAGGGAACCCCACTAGCTGTTCTTTTGTGGATCCCCAGCCACTACCCGAGATTTGTCCACACAAATTGCCGGTATTGCGAAAAGGAGTAATATTTGTAAACTTATGTAAGATGTAACAGTAGATAAGAATGAATAACAGTGGAGAGTCAACCATTTTCTAAGTTTCTGACAGCTCAGAAAACCTGGAATGTACAACATCTGTTTTAATTTAATTGCTTTATTTGTTTTTCCACAATAACCAGTGACGGTTGACATTGTGATTAAGTGCCATTTATTTACTGCAAAGGACTTTTTAATTTTAATTTTATTTATTTTGTAAACTAATGTAAATACATATAATGATACTAAAATACATAGATACATTAAAGTACCAGGATAGCACAAGAAAGTAAAAACACTTATTTCCATTGTCGTGACAAGTCAGAAGTTGGCACTGCATGTGAAAACTGTTGGCGATATTAAACACAGGTACATAAAGCTTTGAGTGATATTGTCGGCCTTTAGCAGGAATGATTTATGAATGAAATGAATCAAACAATTATTTGTACACAAAAATATTTGTTTCATCCACCATGTTTGAATATGAGCTTGACTGACTGTTAAACTCCGGTTTGAGAACAGAATTGATTCCTATAAGATGTAACAATTTTCCAAAGCAAACCAGAATAGTCATCCACTTATAACATTAACATAAAATTATTTACTAAGGGGATATGAGGTGGGGGGAATGTGACCTTGAATCATAATGTAATACAATCTAAGACCAGTCATAAACAGTCAAAGTATATATGTTTCATAAATATTGGCATATTATAGCATAATAACCAGTCATGTTCAAGGGTGGTAGATTGATGATGATTGATGTTTTACTGCCACTTTTGTGCACAAGGTAGGCTAAATGGGCCGAGCGACCTCCGAAGGTAATGAGGCGAAGTCAAAGATGAAACAACCTTCAGATATGTCCACGCCGAGATTCGAACATGGGTGGTAGTGATCTGTGGTCCAACACGCTACCACTATCAAGGGTGGTAGACCTGCCCATTCCCTCCCATCTGGGAATATTGTCTTAGAGTGACAGTGGACTGCAAACTTCATGCTAAGTGCAAGATATTTGCGTCACCAATAAACACCAGGTGCAGGGAAAATGACAAGTCACCATTCCTTGTGTGCTAATCTACACAACCAAGCCACAGATTGCATCCACCAATATCACCCAGATGAGGCCCAAATCACCCTCACCTGACAGCCATTCACAGAAGAAACAATGTAAGAGAGACCAACATACAATATTAATTTATATTCATCTTTTTAAAATATAAATGTACTAATTCTGATTATAATAATAACAACCCACAACTGATTCTAAGCAAAATATATCGAAAGTGAAACTGAAAAGGTTTTTAAAATTTACGACAGTTTATGACGTCGCAAAGGTATTTACAACAATTTTATGACACTGCTCTGTCTTAAAAACTCAATCCTGGGATTGACTCATTCAGTTCAAACACTTTTGGAACATTATTTTAACTTGAGTGATTAGAGGACTTTGGTGAACAGTGGTATATAGTTAGATGCCTCATATAATTAATCAGCTATGTATGTGAGAATTTTGAATCATCTAATACAATATTTGAGGGTTGTTCCATCATGGCATCATATCACAATAAATACCATGACTCACACTCACCATGAAAGGGTGATGGTGACTTGTTGACAAATGACAGAAAATCCTTCGCAGCTCCCAGTACAGCTTCTTTGGATGCATCCTGTAAAGACAATTAGTTAAAAAAATTGGAAATCAAGTTCCAATCAAATAATCTTTATTCCTTTATCTATCTATCTATATTAGTTTTGCATATTGACATGTTACAATTTTTCCTGAAAATGTTATACTAAATATTACAAAACTGTTCATTATGTTATATGGTACGTATGTTTTCCCGTTGTTTCCAAGCATTTTTTTAAAAGAAATTGCTAATGCCTAGTTTTTAAATTATAATCTATTCCATTTTCAAATATATTATTATTTCTGAATATTTTCAAATAACATGAAAATGTTAACAATGAAAGTGTGAAAGCTTATTTTTTAGTTAAAAAAATGTCTGAGGTGTTTTTAATTTTATTTACAGACATTATTTGGGATATCATTATATTACATATTATTTGTACAGTGCCTTTGAATGGCTCCTGCTAGTAAGGGTTCTTTATTAAATATACATTATTATAAAATAATTCTCATGGTATTTTAATTCCATCTTTTCATACTATTCCCCCCTTGTGACTGGTTAGAGAAGAGAAAGCCATTTTCAACTGTTCAGATAGTAGTACAATAACAGTAGAATCCTGAACACAGACCAAAAAAGGGCAGATATAATAAAGAAAGCGTTCCCTCAGAAACAATCATGAATGCATTTCTGTGTAAGAATGTGAAATTATTGGAAAATTACAAGCAAGTTACTCAAATGTGACAGTTGGCTTCGGTTCAATAACATTTCCATAACAAGCCACATTCAAAGCTTTGAAGTCTTCTCTTTGAGATGTTTTACAGCCACTTTTGTGCATTTGATCGTATTAATCATTGGTGTATCTTCCAGAAACTTATTAAACGTAATACTAATCCATCTTCTCATATTCTGGTATTGTCAACAAACATTTTCTGTAGATTGGGAAAACCATTTCTCCCATTCTTTACTGTGCCTAATGATGTAAGACAGGATGGAATTATGTCACCTGTATTATTTAATATATATATTATATATATAATATATGGAAGAGCTCAGTTGCAACTTGAACCAGAGATATATTGGTTGTAGTATGAATGGCATGATCATCAATCAATTAATGTACGTGGATGATACCTGTATCATAGCTCCCTCACCTTCAGCTCTCCAGGAACTGCTTGATATCTGTGCTGACTTTGATGTTTCAAATTGTATTGTTTTTAATCAAAAAAAATGTATGTGATTTAAATAAAATTCACTGAATGGTTTATTTGTAACTACTTTCTACCTTAATGATGTAGCTCTGACTTTCGTGACAAGTAACAAATATTTAGGTGTAATTATACATGACAAACATGAGGATGATGATATCATGAGATATGTTAAATCACTTTATTGTGTTTATGAAAAAAAATCAATAATAATACTAACTCTTTATTAATTATAATATATTAATTATGAGTTATGGAAAGAAATATCAAGCATCTATTACTTAGATCTACAACAGAATAGAGATATTAATTTTTATAATTTCCTTGTCACAGTAGATTAGATCTAGATCTTGTAGAGACTAGACTCTAGTCTAGTTCTGAGTATATCTATCATCACTGTCTATCACTCTATGCCTATTACCTATGGCTATGGGGGCAGAAAAAAATTCCATATTTATTAAATCATAAATAATATTTTGTATTTTATATTCACCATATATATATATATATATATATATATATATATATAATAGATATAATTATTACCCCTTCCCGTAAAAGTGACATATTAAATGATCAAAGCTAGAATCGTGTCTTGCTTAACCTAGGCTTAAACCGGGAAACATAATTCCAAACTCAGTAGCTGTTGCTACATATAGATTTAGCAGTATATTCTATAAATAATACTCACCATAACTACAGTATTAAAGTGTCTGGAAAACTGTGAGAACAGAATTACACCTCGCAACATAAGACGACGCGAACAGACAGAAGAGCTCGTCAAGTAACTTAAATAAAATAATGATGGTATTTAGTCGAGGGGAGGGATTTAGTTCCGCGCATGCGTACTTTAATATCCCCAGCAAGTGGTTTACGTAACTATCGCTAGGGGGTTATTCTTCATAATTACCGTCATCATAAATTCCCTTAATGCCTTGCAGGGTTTCCACTGCTATATAACAATATATGAGCTCTGGTGGCTTAGCGGTTAAGCACCCGGCACTTGGTGTCAAGGGTCACGGGTTCCATCCCAGCAAAAGGTCGAAACTTTTCTAGGAGATCAATTTCTCGGCTCACAACATCGTGGGTGGTTACCACGTTAAAATGGCGCAGCCGTCTCCATTGACTTATTAAAAATAAAGGGGGCGTTAAAGAACCCATGAAGACTTAAAGCACTATGGCAGTGACCACGTTCAATGTATTTCGGCTCCATCTTTCCGTAATGCTCCCCTTGAGTGGTGGGGGAGGAGGGAGAATTCTCAACCACTCCAACAACGTCTTATCTTCCGCAAGCGATATAAAATGATGCCACAAAACCATTTACATTTCTGTAACATCGCGCGGCCGCGCATTTAGCAACGATATATTTTAAGCTAAGATTCCATATAAGCAGATACAGCAAAAATGAAAAAAAACAACATTTAAACGGACGAGAGCGCTTCCTTATGTCCGGATGCGGCATATATGATGTCAGTGGAATAGCGTGGATTTTGGTCGCCCTGGGCGGTATCCAAATTGGACACCTTCTTCCTTGGCGTAACAAACCTTTGATAGCAGAAAATACATGTATATAAAAGATTTACCTACGGGGGGAGCGCGACTACAAACAGCGCCAACTTTAAACTTAATCCATTTGGGAAAACACATACCATTACCAAAAAAATACCTCAAAATCACAGGAAAATAATATATTTATAGTAGCGACACACAAGTGGCAAACTGAATATCTCCATGTAGAGATTCGTACGGCAACTTCGTAAAAAACGGATGGGGAATCAAAAATATGACGTCAGGGGCAGGTGTTTCTCGAACAATTTGGCAGGATTTTAGATACAGAAAACTTACCCAACAGAAAACTCCTGCACTGAGATGGCAAGTATGGGACAGAAATGCAAGAAATAAACAGTTCATGACAGGCGACCTTTTTATTTTTAAATAAGGGAATTTTTAGCACATCTGCTTCAACTGGGTTAAAAAAAATTCTGTGTAATAATAAACGGTGTTTCTAAATGTATTATGTGTATTTGCCCGTGGCTAAGTTCCCATGTAAGTAAGTTGGTAGCCTATGACCATGTCCTTTTGGGAACACCATGTCCCTCTTTTCAGGAAATTAGAAATGGCCACCCTAGGTGGTGATGATGCTGGTCGTGCTAATGGTGATGATGATGATGGTGATGATGCCAAAACGTACGTCGTAGGTGGAATGTCGTGTTAACAATTAATACAGCTCAAAATTTTGCTAGATGGCTATATGTATACAAAAAACAAATCTACTAGGAAGAATCACATATGGTGGACATCCGTGCAATGTCGTTCACTCCACTGCAAGGGAAGTCTGAAGACATCTCTGGCCAAGGATACACCTGTTTCCGGAGCTTCCCACAATTATGACCCTGACCCAGCTAATGTTTGTGTGACCAAGGCCAAGGCAAACTTAAAATCTTTAGCTGCACAGACCAGAGAGAAAAACCAGGTCACCTCTTTGCCCAGACGCTCGCTGATCTTCCCGGTGATGCCAAACTGCGCCTGGGCAAGCAAGACACTGTCAAGAAGATGATACGGAGAACCAGAGGGGGGTCGATATCTCTATGAACACTGAATCAGAATAGTGACATTTTTCTTTGCAATGTAATTGTAAATATTTCCAGGTATTATTTCACTATATTTGTTTATTTAAATTGTGTTGACGTGTACATGTTCGCATTCGCGCGTTGCATTATTTCGCAATCAAATATGTATTCATACCAATTTGGACCAATGTATTAACATGTATGAACGTGTCACATCAGTATGCCGAGCTGCCTACTACCATCTTAAGAACATCCACTGTTTAAAAGCATTCTTGACACAAGAAGAACTTATAAGTCTAGTCCGTGCCTTTGTTACATCTCGTATAGACTATTGTAACTCCCTGTTATATGGCATATCTGATTAAACACTGAAGCTAAAAATAAATTATAAACAGCAAAAGCGGCACACGTTACATTTATATTCAGATTAATACAACAATCCAGTCCTTATATATATATATATATATATATATATATATATATATATAGTATGTTCAACCGCTCGACCGGGACCAGTGTTCCAAGGCCCGTTCTAGTATCATTGCCACAGTACTCGACTCGCAGTCTAGTGTCCATTTTAATAGAAAAAACAATAAAAATGAGTACAGAGCTACAGACTAATTCTAACAGCTACCCGTCAAATAACCAAGCTCACGATTTGTTTATTAACTTGTGCATATCAAAGAACAAACACACAGACACACGTCAAATCTTCCGGCAGTGAATCAAATTGGCGTAACTGGTAACGTCACAATCAACACTCCCAGCTTCCCAACTGACTATTGTAATGAGTATTCTGGAATGTATCTGAATACTGTAGATCAATTTAATTTTGCGAATATAAAATAATGGCGAAATTTTTTCCTGTCGCCCAAATATTATGTTATACAGAACTTCATATTAAACTCTGAAAGCACTACTTTGATAACACACTGAACATCTGTAATATTCTCATTTATTCAACAATCGGTTTACATTGAAATTCACAATAAAACAATCACTCGTTTAAAACTCATTGGTCATTGTCCCCGTTATAGGCACTGATAATAGCGATCAGTAATGCTGTTTTTCCCAGCCATGTTTGAGAACATCAGTTTGTCGAGTAGGGAAATCAAATGCATGAAACAACCAGCCTGCGTGTAGAGGTTTGAGTGTAGATATTTTGAGGCCGAGTATCTGCAATTTTGCGATTGGATGACAAGGCGTCACCGACTTGGTCACTGCGCCAGGCATTGATTTTGCGTGCGAGATTTGTTATATTTTATATTCGTTTGCTGAGAATAGAAAAATAATATGAAAATATTATATTATACACCTGCTTATATACAGTTTGAGGTAACCTTCTCACCATGTTAATTGCAATTTGTCTTTAGCTTGTACATCAGTTAACTTTGTTGAGGCCAATGATCTAATTTGCTTCAGATTTGGTTATGGCTGGTAAATAACGGTATACAATGTGGTTTTCTCCGAATGGCATAGAAAAGAAGAAAAACAATCAACTTTCCTGACAGATCAAAATTCGTCATTTTTTGCTGTCACCATTATGTTCAAAATGACGAAATCGACAATTTTTGCTCTCGCCAAATTCAGCTGATCTACTGGATACAGATTAGCCTTTAAAACGAAAATAAAGGTGTTAAGTCTACACACTAGATGTCTAAAATCCCTGACCAGGATTTGAATTATTGTCATGTTGTCAGAGTATATACACGTTTTTGTGAAAATGTGGAAATTTGTAAAGGGAGTGAAGGAACCAACTGCACAGAAATTATAAGTTGACAAACCATCAACTACAGCTCAAGCAGAATACAAAAAAAAAACAAGTGCAAACTAAAAATTGGTAAGATATCTAACTTATAGTTATCTGCATATCGCCATATACAAGCATTGTGTACAACTTTGTGTGTTATCCTACAATATCTTTATTATTTAAGTATTTATTTATTTATTTTATATATAGGCTATTATAGATTTTACTTACATTATTTTATGTACCTTAGAAAGTATTAACTTATTTTACGTGTATACTTTATTGGACTGTTGCTAAATAAATCAAATCAATAAAATAGTCTGCCGATAATTCTGTTTTTTCATGTAAAACGTGTGTGTGAATCCAGGTTAAAAAGTCACAGGTAAAAGAGTCACAGGTAAAAAAATCACAGGAAAAAAGTCACAGGATAAAAAGTAATAGCGAAATAAGTCACAGGAAAAAAATTAACAAGACAATGTTAGCACTGTTTCTGCGTCTTTCTTTAATAAAAAGGGTAACCGTCGATTTCTCCCTTTTTTAAAGATTAATATGTTAGAACAGTTTCTGTCTTTCTGTTTAGTTTGATTACCATAATGTGTTTGAAATATTGAACAAAACGTAATTTTTTCAGACATGCAATGTCATCATATATAAATAGTGTTGTCAACATGTACAAATCATGAATTGCCAGTTAATAACAGGTTTGAAATATTTTCTGTTTTATTATTTTAATTGTTAATGGTACTTAAATAAATTATAACAGACTTGAATATTTTTGTTTGATTACCTGACTTTCTTTCCTAGCCCAAATTTCTGTGACTTTTTTCCTGTGACTTTATTACCGGTTACCATAAATTAATTGTGACTTTTTCCTGCGACTATTTTACCTAGCCAAAATTGTGACTTTATAACCGGTCACCAAACGGGTGATTGATGTCCCGAATGAAAAATTCGGGTCACGTGTTGTGGTTAAATGAATTCTTTGGCGGTCAATATTATTTTCATATTTATCTACTATATAAGAATTACTTTTATTCTAATGGTTGGTTACTGTGTAACCTTTATTTTGCGTATAATACATAAATTGTTTGTGTGAGTAGAAACGTCACAATAAGTTTTGCATTTCATGGACCACTTTGAGCTGGTAGCCAAGTGGATAGTTAATTATGCGATAGTATATACATGCACGCTCAGTGATTGCAGACGAAGAGTGGTAACGTCACAAACAACTTATGAACGACAGCATTTCACTGGCCAAAAGTACGTCGGAGTTTACTAAGAGACAAAGGATAGTTATTGATAAGGTTATTGAATGCTGCCAGAAGACAAAGTGAGCTCCGGTGGCCTAGTGGTTAAGCACCCGGCACCTGGTGCCAATGGTCGCAGGTTCAAACCCCGTAAGAGGTCGAAACTTTTCCAGGGATTAATTTCTCGGCTCACTACATCGTGGCTGGCTGACCACGTTAAATGGCGCTGCCGTCTCCACTGAATTATTTAAAATAAAGGGGGACGTTAAAAAACCCCTGAGGACGTAAAACACTCTGGCAGTGACCACCCTATTTCGGCTCCATCTTTCCGTACTGCTCCCCTGTGAGTGGTGGGGGAGGAGTTTTCTCAACCACTCCAACATAGAGGCTGTGCTGATTAAGCGACAGCCTGGGGATTCTCCCCAAACAACAAAACCAAACCAAACCAGAAGACAAACTCCGCGTACGCGCGAATGTGTACGCGCCGTTTTATTGAACCATTGTCAGTTACAATTATGATATTTAAAAGGTTTTTACATTTTTTTTTAAATCAATGTATTTCACACAAAGAAAACAATATGTTGAAGCTATTGGATAAATCTGAAAAGGCTATTGCCACCCAAAGAATTGCTTTAAGGTGTATTAGTGCATTGCAAACAGGCCCGCGTAATATTGACTCAGTGATCAACTCGTACTGTTTAATTTTCATGGAGGTCTGAACTAGACTCTATGTAACTTTTGCGCTCACTCGGTCTAGCGTCAGCACAGCAGGTCTGGTGTTAAAATATAAGAAGAGAAAGATCCATGAAGAATATTAGACAGTAATACTTTAGTAATAAGGTAACAAACTCCTAGAAAATGCTTCCCGTCGTAGTTAAAGTAGGTCATCACTATATAAATGCTTTAAAATCCAAATTGAACAAAAACATATAATTATGGCGGCAGTACAACTATAACCAGGACATACATATGGTATGTACAGGGTGGCTATAATCCGAATAATTCAAACTTAGACAGGCTTTGACCTGATCACAAGTTCTGTAGGCTAACCTAATCTTACGTGGATGAATATAACATGCTGTCCAATGCAACTCGTGCTACAAATAGTAACAGAACACCTGCAACATTAATTGGTAATATATATATACAGTGGTAGAAAAAAGTTTTTGAACATCTACTAAATTTCTCTATTTTTCCATTATCTTTATTTATTTATGAATAGCAAAAATGCAATTAAAAGATAACTTTAAGAAACGCATCAATGTGTTTTAAGCCATTTGTACCTAAATTTGACAGGAATATAGAATATTTAATAAATGTAGCGCAATAACAGAAGTAACAATACCGTAAGAAACATATATAGAGACTTAACAAACATGAAAAATGATCACCATGGATGACAAATCACAATGAATATGAATTAAATAATATATGATTAGGATATTTCAGAAGTCAATATTTGGTTGCTAAGTCACGTGCACGCACCAATGCCTGGATTCTCTTTGGCATGTTTTCATCAAGGCGTTAGCACTGTTCTGACATGATATTATTCCATTCGTCGACCACAAACCTCCTGAGCTCTTGCATATTTCTTGGTTTACGCTCAGAAACTGCTGCCTTGATGATGAAATATTCTTCCCCAAGTCTCCTTCGCACTCTGGCATTTTTTCGGGTAGGATACAGCTGGAAGCTAGACTCATCTTTTCCCAGTGTGCTTGTGTCCACCGACGGTGTTCTTTGCCCCACAGATGTCTCGCTCTTCTTTGTTTCTCCATTATCAATGTGGGTTTTTTTTCTTGCAATACACGAATTGAAACCATGTTTCAAAAGTCGCCCACGAACAGTTCTTGTTGTACACTGGATCCCTGATTGCTCCGACCATTGTCGCTTCAGTTCTGGAGCTGTTTTCTTCTTGTCGGCTCGACACAGGCGAAGCGGCACACCATCGATCGTCTCTGGCTGTATTGCACCTGGGTCGTCCACTTCTAGGTCTGTCTTCCAGACTACCCGACTGCTGGAATCTGTTGATGATCATCCTAGCTGTCGTGTGCATTCATCCGCATCTTGTAGCCATCTGACGAAAGCTGCATCCGTCTTCATGGAGCACCTGCATCTTCACACGGGTTGAGTACGGCATGCTTCTCATCTTCGACATTTGTATGTATAATACGAATATTTGTTTATATTATTCCCCTTGGTAATAACCTGAAGCATAAAATATGATGTTTCATAGCCATATACGTCTTTTTATTAATGCCATTCAATATGTCGTCTCTCCAAAACAAATTATGATTTAACTTTTTTAATTTATTCATTCTTTACAATATTATGATTTGTATATATTATGTGAGCAGCGTATAAAATTGTTTTCTACAACAATACAGGTTTGTTTATTAAACACACATGCTTAAATGTGTGCATTATTTGGAAAAAACGCTAGCCAGTGTTCAAAAACTTTTTTTCCGCCACTATATATATATATATATATATATATATATATAATATATATATATATATATATATACTGCTCGTCTGTTTTATCATCATATTAATTGTCAGTCGCATAACAATATAACTGTATTAAACGACAGTTATAACTGGAAAACCATTGTTGCGACTCACTGAGTTATGGATTTAACATCAGTAAATAAATGTGTGTGTGTGTATATATATATATATGTGTGTGTGTGTGTGTGTGTGTATACTTTAATTTATCTGTGTTTAATCATATCTATATTATCACTGCCATAAGTAACAGGCTATTGCCAGGTCAGTGGTAAAAAAGACACAATTTGATTCTTATACACCATGAGCACATTTACCAAAATAAATATTATATTTTACCATCAACTTAATTCTATCTAAATCGACATGTATAATTAATGTGGTTCTATGTTTTCACTTTCCTTGTTTTTCGCTGTCAGTCGCTGAACATATTTCCGCAGTATTTGGGCTTCTTGTGGAAGAGACACCAAAACACTCAACAGTTCCCTACAAAATCATACCACAAACTTTCTCCACCTCAAAACCACGGTCGAGCTGTCTCAAGACCGATCTGAGCTGTCTCGAAATTGGCCGATTTGTCTCAGGCCGAGTTGTCTCGTAGTCCGACTTGCTGACTCGGTTTTCTCCAGTGACCAGTGCTCACCAAAAACTCATCTCGTCGTGTCTCCTTTAGCGTGATATGTCATGGATTTGCCGGACTGTAATGATTTCTTCGAAAACAGTCAAAAACCAGACAATTTTGATAGCGTCAGGTGTGCTGTAGAGGATTTTGTCAAAAAACACATCGATCAAGATCGTAACATTGTGTTGGTGACGGTATGAAATTTGTGTTTATTATAAGCCATAATTATAATAAGAAGTGATTTATTAAGTTTTTTTAAGTGAATGACTGAGACAGTCGGTCAGTGAGAGAGTAGAATAGATCTAGATGGTAAAAATAATTTTAAGGAATTCGATGTGTAGTCTAGTCTAGCTGTAGATCTATTCATCTAACTGTAAGCTGAACATCTTACATACTACCATAGTGATAGTCATAGAAAACTCATATATCCTACTGTTCATTGCGGACATGGGGTCAATTCCATTTTGTCAATTCCACTTAATTCCATTTTGTTAATTCCATGTTGTCAATTCCACATCAAATTTATCAATTCCAAATGTTTAATTCCTTTTTTGCCATGAGATGATGAGTAGGTACTCTGAGTACCTACCTACTCCGAGTACCTACTTGAATTACTTACTCCGAGTAGTTTATATTCCAAGTAGGATTGCCATGGAAGAAATATTTCTTATTAAAAAAATTAAATTAATTTGTGGATTTAATTGTTTTGTAGGAAAATTTAATTAATTTGTGGATTTAATTGTTTTGTAGGAAATTCCTATTCAAAATTTATCAATTAAATTTTATTTTAAGTAATCAGTTTCGGAATTGAATTGAACCCATGTCTGGTTCATTGGAAAGGTATACAATTATGTAATAATGCCCTTTACAGAGTAACACTAACAGATAAGACTTCCTCCCCACTATGACTAGTATGAGTATATTCAATATTAAACTGGTTGTATAGCTGAGCATTGCAAACCATTTTCTGCTTTTTCTTTCCCTCTCAAATATGCCATACATGGTGGTGTTATAGTATGTGGGTGTGAATGTAGGTGATATTTTTGAAACTGTAGAAACACTCATGGTGAAGACCATGTCATGATTGGATTAGATTTTCTTTTTATCCCTGTACTGGGAGACTGATATTACCTGACCCTCCCCATGTATTTATATATATATGTATATATATATATATATATATATATACAGTTTATTATTAAATTCACATGGACTGTTATTAAATAGTGGTGTGTGTGTGTGTTAAACAGATATGGGTCAATTCCATTTGGTCAGTTCCAAATTTATGAATTCCATTTTCACCTACTCCAATCACTGATTGGGGGGGGGCGCCTCCGTGGTCTAGCGGTAGCATGCTGGACCACAGATCACTACCTCCCGTGTTCGAATCCCGGTGTGGGCATATCTGAAGGTTGTTTCGTCTTTCACTTCGTCTCATTACCTTTGGAAGTCGCTCGGCCCATTTAGCCTACCTTGTGCACAAAAGTGGCTGTAAAACATCAATCATCATCACCAATCACTGATTGGAGTAGGTACTCAGAGTACCTATGTGGAATACCAACTCTGGGTAGTTTATAGTCCAAGTAGGATTGTCATGGAAGAAATATTTCTGAATTAAAAAATTAAATGGTAAATTAATTTGTGGATTTATTTTTTTTAGCAAGCTCTAATTCCAAATTTATTAATTCCAGGGTTTTTTCAATAAGCAATTCCATTTTTGGAATTGCCAATAAATTTCAGAATAAATGGACTGTGAAAGACAGGATAGATTAAACTGAACTTTTATATATAATTAATACACATACCCAATTTGCATATCACTAAATACACATATCATTTCTACTGGGAACTGTAACACTAACCACCACAATTATATTGCTGCATGTACAAGAACAAAATATAACAGTAGTTCATGCCTTGATCGTTGATGCACAAGATTGTGGTTCTCCAACCCCTCATATATACACAGGCATTAACTGCTTGGACCTTTATTATTGATGGACACATTTCTGATGCTCTGCAACACGATGACACCTTAATAATACTGATCGGGGTTTGCATCGGTGGTTGAGCCTCAAGCTAGCGAGGATTGAACTGAGAGTGTTTGGCTTAATCTAATTAATTATTCATTTTGGCACACTGCTTGCATAGATAAATCATATTATTCCAGTAATTTGTGTGATTACTGCTGGTGTGCTACTAGCTGTCTTCACACACATCTCCAGTCTGTTTCTTTCTCACTGTTAAAAGTAAGTAACATAATTAATAATAATGATTAAATTCCTCCATTGTTTTAAAAGGTCAACTGTCATAATAATTCTTCTATGCAAGAGATTAATGCTTTGGTATTTCTTACTTCATAATGCAGTCCTGAAGTATTGAGCTAAATTTTGTGGTTTCTGATAATACTGGGTATATTGCTTAATTCCTTTCAGTTTGTGTAACATGCAAACAGATCTGTTAAGAGTGTTGTTAAGAATTTTTCCTCATTATCATCTAGAAATCCCTAATACATGTTGTGATCCTTTTTATTCCACATATTTCTTCCTTTATTATAACCAAGACCTCAGAATAGTCTGAGAAGATAAAAAAATCCATTGTCTAGACTGCCGATTGTGGAAATAGGTGACTTTTTGACCTTTTGAGTTGTTTATTTTAAATCGCTGATATAAATTATGCATTTCGATATTTTTTAATTATATTTTAATTATTTTTTGTGACTAATTTGATTTTAAGATTATTGCATTTAATTTTATTGATTATTTTGTAAACATACATTTATCAATTAACTTGCAATTATTTTTACACATATATTTGAAACTGTACAAACACTTATGGTGATGACAAAGTCATGATTGAATTTGATTTTCTTTTGATCCCTGTACTGGAATACTGATACTAATTGACTCTTCCTATATATATATATATATATATATATACATATACACACACACACACACACACATCATGGGCGCCTCCATGGTCTAGCAGTAGCGTGTTGGCCCACAGAACACTACCACTCATGTTAGAATCTTGGTGTGGGCATATCTGAAGGTAATTTCATCTTTGACTTCGCTTCATTACCTTTGTAGGTCGCTTGGTCCATTTAGCCTACCGTGTGCACGAAATTATCTGTAAACCATAAATCATCATCATCACACACATATCATACTAATCAGCGACAATTCTCCTAAATCTTATGGTTGGAATGATCTTGGGAGATCAACAGAACAGAAGGTGTTGAATGAAGCCACCCTACTTCAGTATGGTAAATTATATAAATTTGGGGATATTCTTGCTGAATACATACCATAAACACAACCTGACTCTGCAACATTTAAGACTACAATATTGTGTTATTTACAGCGGATACAAGTCAGTCACAATGTTTGCCAGAAAAATGGATTGTGTTTGGTTATACTTTGATAAGACTACAGTTGTGG
Organism: Paralvinella palmiformis; assembly: GCA_025642065.1. Taxonomy (NCBI): domain Eukaryota; kingdom Metazoa; phylum Annelida; class Polychaeta; order Terebellida; family Alvinellidae; genus Paralvinella; species Paralvinella palmiformis. The sequence continues at coordinate 94,569 of JAODUP010000243.1, forward strand.
GAAAAGCAACATGTTGGGCAAAGTGCCATAAAAAGGCAATGAAATGCGGGACCTGTCACCAGAATATTAAAAATCAATTAAAATAAATAAAATAAAATTATTTTCAATTAAAATAATCATGATTTTTTTAAGCCTGACTTTTCCAACCACTTGTTCACCTGTAAACTTCCTGGTTGTGCAGTCCCAATGCCAGCACTATAATCTCATTTTACACATAATTGTACATATTGTCAAAAAATAGATGTTAAAACTTTTAGATGGCACTACAATGCTTCAACTTATTATGAACTTATTAGAAACAAATCTTTCTTCTCCCCCTTTTTCATAGGTGATAAAGAAAGTTGGAATTGTCTTTTAGGTAGCTTTTATTTAGCCAGTGGCATGTTAAATTTCTTTCAGTCTGGTGGTACCACAGTCCCATTAGAAAGCCAGACAGTACGATTCATTGATAATTTCAGCATTGGTACACGAGGAGCAACATCTGCTGAGTATCCTTAATATAAGATAAATTTTGAATATCAGTAAACGTTTCCAGCTCAATTCTAGGTTTTCGCTAAAATTATTGTAAAAATAAAACTGTAATCAGATTATTAACGTTTTAGTTGTTAACTATTGACGTGTAGCATTGCCAATCAATTCCAATTCTGGAATTGAATTGACCCCAAGTCTGGTGCTAGCCATATGTAACTTTTCATGCTTTGAGGCTAAAAGCAAATAAAATATCAAACCTAGCACGTGTACCTGGTTGATGGTTGTAACCTAATATTAATTCCTTAATAGGCTGTCACAGATATTTCTTATCGTCTAATTATGCAGTGATATTTCTACACCGGAAAGGATCATTAAAACCATTCCAGAGACACTTCCAGCACATTAATTTCCTTGATATCTTATTAGCATCAGGAGATGATGTTATAGGTGACAGATAGTTATTAATAAACTTTTAATATACATACATATGCATTTCATTTGATGTATTTGAAGCCATTTCTGCTAGGTAAAGTTGTGCTTCGCCATTTTTATTCTGGAACATTTAAAATTGATTAGGCAGCAGATGCAATATTTATCAATAAAAAAGTTATTTAATTTCTAGAACTTATTTTATTTCACAAATTTAATTTTTTTTATTACCTGTAGATATTTTTAGCCAGTCAACTTGTTCTACATCTTTTGAATGATCAGAAATATATCTTTCAATATTTGGGTGTAGCATGTTGGATGATTATTTTTAGTACAGGGTGATCAGAAGTCAAGAGTCCATTCCATACTGAGCCAATACGATCATGTCAAGTCATCTGAGCTGTTGTTGTTGGTCGAGTTTACGACATTGGGAGAATATTTATACAATTTACGAGCTGCTGCTCAGATTCTGAGATCAGCACAGAAAAGGGCCATGTTATATTTGGCAGCTGCTGTCTCCGATTTCTACATTCCAGCCGGACAGCTGGTAAGAGCAAAGTTATCATATAATTTAACAGGAATTATTTGTTGTTGATTTTCATGGTGTGTGTGTGTGACAAATAGAGTTGTTGAATTAGTCATATTTATTTATAACAATTGCTGTTATCTTCTTCAATTTCCAAATAAAGATGGCCTCGTTATAGTTATATTGCAGCCACTTCTGGGTACACAGTAGGCTAACTCGCCTGAGCACTCTCTAAAGGTAATGTAGAGATGTGAGGGATGAAACGCCTTTCTTACATGCCCTGGTTGGGGTCTGAACCAAGATGTTTGTGGCCAACAGTTCCGCCAGTTAGCCTGCCATTTAGCTTTGCATGTGCATATTTATATATATATATATATATATATGGTGTTTTATTAAATCTAGATTATTATTATTGTTATAATATCCAACCATCTCCATCTGTCTATAAGTTTTTATCTGTCTGTATTTAAACTGTTTTCTTGGAAAATGACATGCTCAAACTTGCATGTCATTTATTCAGTGACTATTAGATAACTAGATATTTTAATACCATCAGAGCAGGTGATGTTTTTGTTTCTCTGTAATCAGTTTCGTCATTTAGAAACTTGTGCTTGTCATATGTTGTTGGTTATTTCTATTGGTTATTGCTTTACAGTTGAGTGGACTTCAACATGAGAATGTTGAAAAAGTTTCACAAAACCACCATTGCTCTAAGAACTTAGTATGGTTTGTTGTAATCATAAATCCTCACATGTTATGTTGGTTTGCAGTATAGTTTGGGCTAAGGGCATTTCTTATTTGTACAGGAGGTCTCCGTGGCCTAACTGGCGGAACTGTTGGCCACAAACATCTTGGTTCAGACCCCAGCCAGGGCATGTAAGAAAGGCGTTTCATCCCTCACATCTCTACATTACCTTTAGAGAGTGCTCAGGCGAGTTAGCCTACTGTGTACCCAGAAGTGGCTGCAATATGTGTACTTTTTTAATTTTTATTTCTTGTTTGTATGACCCCCATGAGCCTGTACAATGTGGCATACAAATTCACTCCCTTTTCTAGGTCCTTGGGTGAGCATGTAATTCACACAATGGTCCATCATCTTCTGTTAAATACTTGTTTATAGCCAGGAGCTGGTTATGGTGAAGGCTAACATACCATTTCGTTGAGAAAATTGTTGGTTGACTGCATCATGCCACGGACACCATTTCGTGATGTCTTTCTTTACCTTTTTTCAGCCAAAGCATAAAATCCAGTCATCAGATGGCGCCTTAACCATCAGCTTACAACTTGTGCCAAAGATGTTACGTCCTCTGGTGTCCAGTTGGGTCCCTAATGCGTTCGTCACATCATTCAAAGTATGTTACACTGCTAACTTGATAATCAGCTCAGCATAACATTTTTACAGACATATCATTTGGGGTATTATTATATTACATATTATTTGTACAACGCCTTTGAATAGCTCCTACTAGTAAGGGCGCTTTATTAAATATTTATTATTATTAACACATATTAAACAGCTTTAAGTGTTGTTATTATATTTTAATCATATATATGAGATTGTCTTTCTACTGTTAGAATTGAAACAAAACAGCAGTTAGTTTTATTTGTGATAATACTTCAATAAAGATTTACACACACACATATATATATATATATATATATATATAATATGCAGCAACAAATTTGGGAAAGATATAAATGGAATTTGTTCCAGAACAGTTTTACATTTTTGATGATGGTCTTATTTCAAAAACCTGTTTTTTACATGACAATTTTAATCCGTGATTTAAGTCACTTTGTTAAAAAACCTGCAAATTCTACTAGGTTGCAGTGCTGGAGATATCACATCTGGAAAGTATTCCATTGTTAGTATTTGCTACACAGCTATATTTTTCAGGGCTAAGCTGAACTTTGTCCGATGAAAAGCAAGATCATTCACTGACTTAAATAAATATGACTTTTAGCCAAGTAAAGGACAGATTAAAGATCGTATTACTTTCACATATAAACACAGAAAAGGCGACTTATTTTTAATGAAGATTTGTATATTTTAGTAACAATACAAATATCCAGTACTATTCAGGCGTTCTTTTTGTGTGTATTAATGAGGTTAACTAATGCCAATGATAATACATGTACCCTTATTCACAATGTGTGATTAAACTGTAGGTAAAAATTACAAATATTAAAAAGGCCTTGTTAAGTTATGCATGGTTTGGAATTTTCTTGAATAATTTGACAGCAGTAAGTATTAAAAATATCTGAATATCATGATATATATAAGTGTGTGTGTGTGTGTGTGTGTGTGTATATATATATATCCCAACAAAACTATGCCACAAAGGATGTTTAAATATTTGTTAACCAGTATACTTATAATTTATTATGTACAGTTGGAGACCGACCCTCTGCTGCTAGTTCCCAAAGCCAAACAGGCTCTAAAGACGTACAAACATCAGGTAATATTATGTTTATAACTTTTAAGTAAACAGATTTCTGCATAATGTTACATAGTCTTGAACTTAACACAAGAAGACAACCCTCAGAAGTTAGCAATATGGCTGTTTGATGGCGAGTGGTTTATAACATGGGTCAATGGACTGCAAACCTGGTAATTGGTACAAGAGCTTTTTTGTAAATTAAATGTCACTTGTAGGTATCTTTGTAAAGATAATATCCGTTGTAATTGTTTTGTTGATCTTGTTAGGTTTTTTTTAGGCGTTAAGCTCTTGTCCAATGATAAATACTTTTAAGTGGATCAACTGAATATTACATTTTTTATCATCTCTAGATATGTAATTTACTTTGCCTCTTCGACTATTAAGAGCAGCTTTCAACTAGAAACATGAGCAATGTGGGATATATATATATATATATATATATATATGCGTATTGAGAAAATTCCGACGGTGATGATATTTTTCATATTCAATGTTTGATGCATATATGTGTTACAGTTAATCTGTATAATCAGATAATATGTATATTACCTTAAAATTTCAGGTAATATACACATTACCTGATTATACCGATTAACTGTAACATATATAGGGGTGTGTTTGTGAAGAATTATAATGGTTGATATTATATATTTTATAACTTCGAATAGTTATAGCATGTTATTATCAACTTGATAATGATATGCTATAACTATTGGAAGTTTCCTAAATTCCCACCTTGGTACTGGACCAATTTATAAGCTGAACATGTCAGTGAGCTTGTATGTGCCCCCTGTAAATAAACAGACTGAGCCAACCTGTCCTCCTCGCTGTTTAAGTGTGCTGGTGACGATGGCAGGTTTTGATTAGACGTAGCATTTCCTTCCAGGTGGTCATTGGGAACTTGCTGGAGCGAAGGAAGTTTGAAGTGGTCATAGTCACCCAGGATGTGGAACGGTGGTTCCATCTAACTGAAGTGGAGCAGAAGACGGGTGTGGAGATAGAGAGTAGATTAATTGACATTTTAACCGAAATGCACAACCAGTTCATGGAACCTGCTTAGGTGTCTGTTTGTTTTCTTAGGGGGGACAGCACTTGCCGTCTAAAACTCTTGGTCCATCGACGAAATGACAGCCGGAAGCCTATGAAATGTTATTATTTTATTTATAGTACTAGTCACTTACATACACGTTTTAGAAGCACCAGTAGATGTATTGAATGAATTATGTGTTTCATTTAATCATGATAGTAACTTATTTTCAACGTTGACTTTGTCTGTATGAGGAGGAAAAAGGTCTAAAAACAAAACAAACAATACTTTTTCCTATGTTTATGTATCTCAACATGATTACCTCTACAAATAATGAAGACGTCATCTAAAACTATATAAAACATTATTCAAATATATTTGTACATGTTCTAAATATATTATGTAAACCACATACCCCACATACTCGGTTAAAACAATCCTTATTCTGAACGGCCACTTCTTATCACAACCAAGACATACCAGGCCTGCTCTAGACAGTATTTAGTTCTCCCCAACTAATGGTTTATTTTAATTTTAAAATGCACAATAATCTGGCAGTGACACAAGCAAAAACAGTTCGTATATCTTTGGTTTGTTTCGCTGATCATCCCTGTACAATTTTGTAAAATGTTTGTAACTTTTTCCATTCGCCTCTCACACACAGACACCTACAGACATTATTATTATTATCATCATCATGTTGTCGCAACAAGTAAGCATAATACATTCACACCGATGCCTGCACGCATACAATTAGCATCTTTGCTGTGTATCCAATACACACATAAATTCAGCATCTTTGTTATGCATGCAATACAAATACAATGCCACTTATTGCTACAATCTTCTGTTACTATCACCATTATCTCCAGTAACAGAGAACATTCTACAAGTTTCACTCATCAAAGGTATTGAAAAAAATACTGATACCAAACAACCCCCATGAGCCATGATCCATTTACATCAATTCTCTGGTAATTACAGATGACCTCCAGTAAACATTAATTCCAATGCAGAATATTCATAACGGGCTCATCACAGCTTTTAAGAACAACATTGCCTTGCATACTCCGGTTTCACCTTGGTGTCGCAAGAACTGATATTTACAGTTTTGGCAAACAGTCGCACAGCAACGACAACACTAAAACGATATACATTAAAAACTCAATATGGTGACCAACTTTAAGAATAGTCACTTACGGTTGACGCAAGTTGTTTTCCATTTCTTTAGTAAATAACATAATGGAAGCTTTCTGCAAAAATAGCAAACTGCATAATTCAGACATGCACGTTGATATGTATGTCAACGTGATATCAACCTGCAATGCTTATATAACATTGGCGGAAAGGTCCCTAGAAGGATGCCAGGCCCCGGGCAACTCAGCCACCACAGCCTCGCCGTCTTTTATAAATGTTATACACAACTCTGAGTGTGTGCAAGTCACAAACTTTTAGTCCACTGTTGGGCCATGTGTCACCTCAGATTTCCCTGCCCAGGAGAATAATCTGAATAGTCAAATTAGTAACAATTTTACACACTGCTCGGGCAACACCACAGTATCGATTGAGCTGCGGTGATCATGAGGTAAAACGTGACAATTCAGTTGCTGATCAGGAGATTGATTCCCATCCAAGACTCAACATCTTACAGACCAAATCAGTTATTAATTATCTGAGTCACAACTTCATGGGTTGTTGGTTGGTTGATTGGCTGCCATTTTACCAAATTAAGGTGTGAGATGTTATAAAATTACGGCACTTTATTTGGAAAAGTGTGCCATTGTTTTGTTTGATCTTCTTACCTGGGATACACAACAGCATGGTCTCTTGATGCAGAAGACATTACATCTGTATTAAGTCAATTAACTAGAATTATGGCAGTATCTGTATTGACCTAGATAAGTAGACAGCATCCAATCAGGCCAATATATATAATATTAATAAAACCTGTATCTATGACTACTTATATAAATATATGTATGTATAAAACAAAGCACTGCAGTAAGAACGACACTGTTAAGTGATATAGACACAGATAAGGATAAATAAAAAAATGCAACAACTTTAAGACAATACGCAATCATCATTCAGCTGCACAGAATGTGATAATACATGGACTATGTTTGCTTGTGATTACTTGGTAAATACGCTGGGTTTATTTTTTATACAACAATGAAACTTGAAAAGAAAGCGTCATTAAAAAGCCACTACTATGAGAACTGTTAATTGGCTCCACATCTGAATAATATATATATATTAATAATACTGAATGCCAAAACTGTGATGGTGCTCTCCACATCATGAAACATGACATACATAAATATACTATCCTTTGGCAGGTAGCCACAAACTCTTAAACCTCTTTAAAACAACTCGTATCTCTAAAAGATGAGGTAGGTTTTCTTAGCTGAATAGGCTAATGTAAGTCTGTAAGAACTGCATAAAACTAAGAACAAATATAAGAATATCATTTACAGCTGTGTATGTATGTATTGGTGTATAATATATATATATATATATATATATATATATAACACCTAAGCAATATGCATAAGCAGAGGGTTAGCCAAGAATACAAGCTTGGTGTAGGCAATAAACGTGCAATGATTTGACAGTAGAGTAGTTCATGTCCAAATAATAAATTCTTTTAGCAGGGTCACAGTACAGGCTGTTGTATTTCCCTTTCGGTGATCTGCATCTAGATTACAGTCCTGCTTTTTGGGACAAAAATGGGGGATGCAAATTTATAATTTGATTATTAACTGAGCAATTAGCCTCCTAAGCCAATACTTAGCTGCCTAAAAACTGATACACTGTATGTATGTATATATATATATATATGGTCTACAGAGCCAGAAACATAGTGGTAACTGATAAATATCAATTAAGTGTAGCCCTTTTTATGATAGGATTTTGTGTGTGAAAGATAGATGCATTTTCAAATAAAACATATTAGAAGTGTTATACTGATACAAGGAGAAGTGATGAAGATAAATAGATGGAGATGCAACAGCAGAGACAATAATTGGAAAGTTAATTGTCCAAATAATCTCAATATAGCTGCCTATTACTGGCTACTGTGAAGCCTTTCACTGGCTTCATATTATCTGCTCACCAATGACTTCATCTATGATCAGAAAAAGGTGGCTCTGGTTTAGACAGTGAATGAGGAACCATTATGCAACAAACTGTCAAATACACACATGTCTAGATTCAGGGATCAGCAAGTGAGAGGCTTCTTGAAAGGGTTAAAAATAATTTGACAGCATTCCAATTACTATGTCCGTTAAAACTGTATACATTCTGGTGAATAAGTGGGGTTTTTTTTGGGTATCAGCCGACAAAATATTCTATTCATGTATGTCTTCTCCTAAAACAACTATCTTGTCATTAAAATACTGCAGGGCAGTTCAGACTTTTAAATGAAATAAGAGGTCGGGCTAGAGAATTAAAATTTAAATATGATATCAGTCAAACCACAACTAAGTAGGTGTAGATTTTGCCAAGTAATATGGGTTGTTCAAGAATGAAGGATTATAAACCTGCATGGTGTCCTGGCTGGCTAACTCTATGACACATACGCACATATAAGAATGCTATACACAAGGTATCGCGTGTTACAGTAAATCAGTCAAACTGTAAATTAACAAATAAGACGAGACATATCAGCTCCATACAATATAATTATAAAGCAATTAAACATGATGCACCAATATTATCTGTTAAATAATAAAATACTGGAAGAATATACACCGAACAAAACACTTCACTAATTAACAATATATAGTCTAATATATCTATTAGCATAAACTTATTTGCACTCAGTAGCATTAAATATAAACCACCAATACTTTTGGACAGGCACAATTATTTCTTTGGTGAAACAGCCCACGCACATGCACACACATTGTTATCTAGCCCAGAACATTCTAAATGAGGTATGATTAATTATACAGATCAACACACATTTAATTACATGTAAAATCTGCTCAGCACCGACCAATCTGTACCAATGTGATTAATACACATTCCTAAATCACAAAGAATGACAATCACCATCAAGGTTATGATGGATGCTGAATTTATGCACAAAGGACAACAAAACAAGCAGATGATGAGTAAAATTTATATATATATATATATATATTTACACACGCAGCCAACAGATGCAGTCCGAGTGCTGAGTATTATTCATGAAGTAACATTACTAAACTAATATTAATCTCATATTAAATGTGAGTTACTATTCACATCATATCCTCCATATATTCCATTCTTCATACCTTCAGCTGTCATTGACAAATGTTACTTTATATAAGTTATTAACATAAATCCAGATTAAAACTATAATATAACTGGAGTGGGGAGAATTTAAGATACCTTGTCCTGGTGTACTTTTCAAATTATTGCCTTCAAAGGGTCATATCATTAGCATTATTTACTTTCATAGGTGCACACAATTTCTTGTCCCTTGCCCCAGATGCTAAAAATGAAGCGAGCCTAATTTAAAAATTCCCATAAGATATTCCCAGCTCTGAACTTGTGTTAAAAATGCAGTAACTACACTGAAGCTTAATCACAATAAGATATGAAATATAAGATAATTTTTATTAGCCCAAACAGGAGTTTATTTTACAATCAACACACACACACACACAGAGACACACTATATACACACAATAAGGTACATGATATAACACATGACTGAAAACATTAACTGAGCTGGGTACAAATGCTGACCTATATTGCTTACTATCACAGGAGATCATTCTCAAGTCTCCTGAAAGATCTTATATGATAAAATTATAATTATTTAATGGCAGACATACGTTTGGTGTGAATTTAATGATGACACCAGCCATTACACATCCCATCAAAATGACACAAACAGATGTTGAATAATTGTGTGGCTGTACATTGAAAGGATCTTGACAAATACATCTGGATTTACTAACTGAACATATTTAATATTAATGAACAAAGACCAAATGCAACATGGTCAAACTGGAGTAGGACAATTGACTCATTTGGATGATGCTACCCTGATGGAGGTTCAAAATAAAACACATCTATTATCAGATCAATAGAGAGATGTGCTGATTATAATGAGGGTACATTATGATGAAAACTATATATTAATCACAATGAAACTTTTATCTGATCCGATGCCGTCAACAAAAAAGATAATGAATTATCCTCGACAAAAGAAATGAACCAACAAAGCCTTGACCACTGTATTACCAAGAATGTAAATGACTATATGGTAATGTATATTGAGGTATACGACTACTAATGAAGTGAACCAAGTTGAGTTATCATAGATAAATGCTATCTGAGCAAATATATTGTCCACTTTGCTCACTTATGATCAACATCAATCATTTCATGAAAACTTAAAAATGTTTGCACTCTATACTTATTTCTTGCCATGATCACCATGAAGATAATGAAAACCTCGTAATGAAAGATTCATGAAGTATGTTTTTAAAAGATACATGAATTATGATGATCTAATTGAGGAATCAGTGATAACAACCCCAATGCTCACTCCAAATCCCACCCATCTGAGGCCGCTGAAAAAAGTAACAATGAGAATTCACACTGCACGCTCATACCATATTCGTCACTACAACCTCGGACCATTCATATCAACTGTAATATGATGAAAGTCATCCCATTACTCTTCAATATATTGCGAGTATGTAAAATAGGGTACAAGGAGCCAAGTGAAGATCAATAGCATTATTGTCCGTTGCAAATTCGACCACTGAATATATTCCATTCACAGACATACAGTGCTGGTGCCCACCAATGTTATTGTACAGAACTACAATTTGCATGCAGACCTGTTTCCTAAATACCAAACATTATGATATGGCATAGCTCTCTCCTTATCTTACAAATCTACTCAAACCAAAGCATTTACAGTATTTACAAAATAGCTGTTCTGAAGTCCTTACTGCACTATATCAAAATACTAAAAAAAAATAAACTGAGAAATTGCAAACCTGACACAGTGTCTTAACTTAAAGACGAAGCAACGCTGTCTTTTAAAGTGAGTAAATCTATGTTATATTAAACAAAAATACTTACAATGTGAATATCACCATGATTATCGGGGGAAGTTTAACACCAAATACAACCAAGCCATTTTCATTACACCCTGTCAATACACCAGATGGCAGCACTAACAACAATCATTGAAACTAATTAGCTTTCTATGGGTGGAATGAGAATTATCTTCATCAAGCCTTACAGACCAACTGTAAAACAACTAATGGTAAATTTAAATCTGTTCCTAACAGATTATGTATACAGTGAATTCACACACACACACCTACTTGCTCATGCTCTCACTCACCAGCACCTTGTTCAATTCACAAAACTGCCTTAAATATAGATTAGAACACAAAAATGGTTTAACATACGATAAACAGCTAGCAGCAGGATTTAATCCCAAGGTCAGAAGACATACCAAATACCTAATTTATTAATAGACAACTGACAACAAGAAATGCATTCCCAATAGCAACACAAGACACATTCAATTTGCATTAATAGCATCCCATTTTAAATGATTGACAAGGAATAGCAATACACACCCACAAAGAATATTACTTAACTCTAACAATAGTGAGTTACCAATAAGGTGTCAGAGGTGTTCAGTGGTTGTTATGTTTCCCTTCCAAACTGATTTGTGGTTCATTCATAGTTCTAGTCCACAACATATATATTATAAGGTAGGTGCTAATAAATTTAGCTAACACTGTTAGCCTAACATTAAATTTAGAGGCAGATCAAACTATATAAACGAAAGCACTACAAAATAATAACACCCATTTAAACAGACACACACATCCTTTGTGTGTGCATGTGTGTGTTATCAGTAGAGTTTGGGAAATATTTCTATACGACGCAACACAATTCTAAGAAAAGTTGTTTTGTATTAAAATCAAGGGCCAAACCTCATTCTAGGCAAATAAGTAGTGGTCCCAAACTGACTATAGTCAAGATATTTCACCAAACACACATGCACGCACGCACGCACACACACACAGAGACAGACAGACATAATAATCAACGCTATCTAAGTATCTTTTTAACATATGACCAAGTATGAGACAATTAATATATAATATTCAGTAAAATATAACTCGTAGTTCTGCTAACTTAGTCACACAGTATCGCATAATATACTATATTGCTCAGTACCATAGTATCCCATAATATACCATATAGCTTAGCCACACATTACTACATAATATACCATATAACGTAGCCATATAGTATCTCATACCATATGACACAACTTACCTACATACACAATATACCACGTGGCTTACCCGCTTAGTATTTTATGATATACCAAATAGCTTAGCCATATAGTATCTCGTAATATACTATGTAGCTTAATCAAGTTGTATCCAATAAAACAAATACTGTTAGTACACATATGGCTGTCATGTAATTGTTACTCACACTCATGTGGTATCTAACTCAGCAACTTAGAGATGCACACAAACATGTTTCCAGATCTGAGTATTTGCATAAATGTAATCCAAAATAGAGCATTTATGATGTGGTATCTTCAACCAATGACCACACACACACACACACACACACAGATACAAATGTGTCAGTTATAATTCTCCCTGTTCGAGCCAGATGGAAGAATGTTTCCCTGTGGTGACAAAAGCCCCATAGGACTGAACAGGGCCCCAGGATGACTGTCCCTATTCATTGCTCCCATCAAATCCTTCACCGGTTCTGGAAACATGTTATGCGCAAATCCAGGGAAAGGTGAACCACCACTCTTAATGAAGGCATCCATCGAGGGTAAAGTAGGTGAAGCGGGGGAGAACAGCATCTCTTGCGGAGAATGCATCTGACTGGGCGAAGACTGTGGCTGGCTCAGTGGGGGAACTGCATTAATGGAAGACGACTGGCGTGGTGACCCAGTCACGGTTGAGGTAGTCATTGGGGAAGACCACTGAGGTAGTTCCGGCCCAGAGTTAAGTTTCCGTCCAGGACTTGATCCATACTGCATCGGCATATTATGGGGTGGCTTTATGTCTTTATGCCGCCAGGTGAAATGCTGCTTCAGAGACTGCAGATTCATGAAGTTCTCATTGCAGATTGTGCAGGCAAAATCACGTGGGATGTGCTCCTTGTGCCTGCGCTTTATGTGCGCACAAAGGCTGGCAAAGTGTGTGAAGGCATCACTGCAATACTTGCACACATGTGGCCGCTTGCCAAAATGAGTGTTAATATGATCCTTCAGCGTGTGTTTGAAGCGGTATGCTTTCTCACAGTATGGACAGTGAAACTTGCCAGTTGCTGACCGTAACAGTTCTGGTATACTCTGAGGTTCTCTGTTCTCAGACAGTTTAGGTGAGCTGAGCTGACACTTAGTTGCAGGATTTGGTGACATAGAGTAATGTGGAACAGCTGGCCTAGGTGGAAACATAGGAAAACTCATTGTAGATGCCTGCAGTAGGGACATCCGCATCTCGATAAGTGGAGCCAGGTTCGGATTTGACATCTGATCTGGCTGACTGAGTCCTAATGCTTGAGACAGATCCATCTCTTCCAATCCAGAATCTTCTGGGTGACATTTCATTGATTCAGGATCAGGCTTGACCATTAGTGAACGCTGACCGACAGTATTATCTTTTGCTGAATTTTGTGCATCATTTTTGGCATCATCAAACAACTGATTACTGCCGACACCCACTTTGACATCATGCTGCAATTCTGGGTTGTATTTTGGTGAAGTGTTCTTCCGCTGCCGTAACTTTGCTTCCAGCTTCTGCACAACCTTCTGTGGGCTGTGTCGCCATGTGAAATGCTGCCGCAGTGATTGCTTGTTTGGGAAGCGATTGCCACAGATCTGACACTGGTGCTCTCTGGGCATGCAGTGAAAGTGACAACGTTTGATGTGGCCGCACAGACTCGCCAAAAATGTGAAGCTCATGCCGCAGTATTTACAGACATGCGGCTTCTTGCCGGTATGTTTGTTTATGTGATCCTTCAGATTATGTTTGAAGCCATAAGCTTTTGGACAGAATGGACACTTGTACTTGCCATTTGTCTTCTCTCTTGGCATCAAGATCATCATTTCCTGATGATCTCTCTTCTTTTGCTCATCTTCTTCCTCCCGTGTTTTGGTTTCACCTACCAACTCACCAATCAGACATGACGATTCTTCATCTTCAGTCTTACTTTCCTTTGAATTAACGTAGTTGCTCTTCTTTGCACTCTCACCATTTTCATTGTTATCTGTTCTTCCAGTAGACGATTCTCGCTCATAGTTCAAAAGGGGAAGACTCCTGTCACCTTCTTCAATGCACTTTTCACCAATCTGTTCAGTGATTTGTGTCACCAGGACCGAGGAACGATCGGAAACAATGCATAACGTACCCTCTATCCGTAGCTCTTCGACATAGAAAGCCTCCCGACGACAAAGTTCAATAATTGCATCAGTAAGAAGTGAACGAATCAGTTGGTGTTTGCTGCCCATTTTGGCTGAGGTAGTTAGTCTTTTGATCTCTGAAAAATATAAAACACAACAAAGCTGGTTTATTGAAGGTTTCAGCTTAATTATGTTGTTTAATCACAATGGTCATATATTACATTACCCTTTCGACAAATATCCAATTGACTTATGGATAAAGTAACAGACGAAGAGGTAAACTACTGTTTATAGCAAATTATTTGTTCATTTAGCTATTTCTAAAATATCAATGATATTTTAGACATGGCAAATAGTCACCTACCTAATAACTTTTAATTAGACACACATATGCACACACACACTATAATACTCAGTCACACACACACACACACACACACACACAGTGACACACTATAATATTCACAGTCACTCACATACACACACACAGTAACACACACACAGCAAAACTGTGAAAACAATATTAGTAGAGAAATATCATTACCAGCCATCCTTATGTGTTAAGTAAAGTTCCCACGATGTTCACATGAAATAAGCAACAGGCCAAGCTGAGTGGGTCTCAGTTTGACGACGCATTTAAGGATGGAATGATCTCACAGTGATGCCACACCATCCGACGGCTGTCTAGTTGAAAATGAACATACAATATGACTAAACTAGCACATGTTCACTGCGGCCAGTGGTGCATTATTCAAAGTGGGGAATAAAGACGTTCTGCATTTAACTATTATTTGATCAATACCATCGCCATGGCAACGCCAGTAATGATGGTCATTACCGCCGGTTCTGTTGCTAAAAATAGCCCCTTGATGATGATGATAATGATGATGATGATGATGTGGGCCTGGCTTCGGCAAATGGCAGCCACGAATATATGACGCCCGCCTACTGTAATATGTTCGACCAAGAAGCGCCACAGCCGCTAGTACTCCAGTACACATCGACCTGTTCTCGCGAAGTATTCAACAACCAGGACATAGCAAAGCCGTCTTATGTTATCGCTCAAAAGTGGGGGGTGGCATAACCCTTTTGGGTATGAGGTGCTCCCCCGCTAAATATACAATGCGAAATGAAATTATTTCGATACCTGATATATAATATCGTCATTTTATTAGGTTTTCATCGCTGATCGTGATGTTGGGCCAATCCGCCTCACTTCTGGCCCAATTACATGCTGGAACTCTTCATAAAGGCGGAAAAACATTTAGGGGTACTTCGTAGACTGTTGCACAGACTTGTGGCAATAATACAAGCATTTGTCCTTGTTTTATTTTATTTGTGTAAAAATTAGTAGCTAGCTAACTATAATAAAAATAATTTTAAGTGTTTTTATAATTTTGTAATTTAGTCCGAAAAGTACCAAATGTGGTGAGTTTATAATAATTCAATAACGCAACTGGATTTCCTGCACTACACGTACCTCTGATAAATGAACATATTCTGAATTTTTGAGCTAGTCCCAGGCACAAATATGGCATGCAGAACAGCTGATTTACTAAGATGTTTTCATATTGTATATATCGTCTGATTAGTCAGCTACGGCAGCATTGATAGAGAGCAGTGTATCTAAGTATACGTAGATACGGGTAGAAATCTAGATGGCTGTAAATTTATAAAACGTTTATTGTGTCAATATATGCGTCGTCTGCACATTTCACGCGGAACACGACACGCAGTCCATCAAACCAATAACTAAATTATAAGCTTTCTATGTTGAACGGATATTCTGCAAGTTGTCAATTAAGTCATTGAGACGTTTATTTTTACGATCGTTATCACACGTCCGTACGATCAAGCAGTATTTTCCTTTCTGATTGTACGATTGTATTATTTGAATGGGCATACGTGTTTCCATATGATATCCTTTGTTTCGTGTTCAAACATAGCATGCACAATTTTACTTTGTGTGTGTGTGTGTGTTGTCGTTCGCGCGAAAGCTAGAATTCGCCCGCTTATTTATAACTAGCTATATATGCATGGCTTCGTAGAGTTAGTGAACCGTGATTATAATATTCAGGTTTTTATTCTCACTGCGGGGGCGGAGGTTTAGATGTTGTATATTTGACAACAAGCGTGCATGGATACATTTATTGCTTTTTAAATTGTTCATTTGTTTAAGTGAAAACTCACACACACACACACAATATACACAACCGTCTACACATTGTTTAATAACTAGACTATAACTAAGTTAAGTACGTGCATGGTCTGGCGCTTGCCTAGATCTGCTGCCTCGGGGGGGGGGGTTTTTTTAGGTCCAAAGCGCGGGGCCCTTTGGCAGCCATCCTAATTCACGGGGCTCACAAGTCGATCTCTCGATCCCTCCTCTCGCTCTGTGCGTGTGTGAGAGAGAGAGAGGGGGGGTGGATTGGGGAACCTAGAAATTATGACGCTGAAAGGGTATCCCTGCAGCCAATAATTGTGATCCCTGCAGCCAATACGTGTACTGTCTCTGTACCATTTGTGCCCAAATGATTTGATCTCGGTCGCATTCAAACTCGCACTAATCACGGACGGGAACACCCCCTTTCCAGCAATAGGAGACCCCTGAACGTTATGATTGGGTAGCTGACGTGCTAGCACTAATCGTATTAGACTGGCCGCTTGACCGGCCTCCACGGGACGACACATAAACCGGGTTAATATTTTGACGAATAGCAAAACATCCACACTGAGACGTGCCCAAGAAGTTGTTTTATAACCGACAAATAGCCATACATATGGAGACAGGCCATTTATTAAATTATTTCTCGCCAAACAACCGATCGATGAGCACGCGCCAGGGCTCCGACGCGTTTCTCGTCACATTCTTCCACTTATCGGCGCGGAAATGTGTCGAATTTTGGCGCAGAAACATAGACCAGTTCTCGTAGAATTCGTTCGTGCGGGTATCGGTGCCCGTAAATGAAGAAATCGCCAATAAACGCCAACGAATTCGACCGTATTAGCACATCGTGTTCGAGTGAAAACCGAATTCGTTCGCATTTGGCTGCCCAGAAGCTAGATGTCACTATTACGTCCGCGCGCCTGCTATATCAGCGATGCTAACCGTCTACTTTCTGTTTGTTTGTTGTGAAGTCGATCGTCGACGTTTGCGAACTTTGCGCGATAACTGGTCAAACTCGCCATGTCGACCACCGACGCCCCCAAGTCGACGACGAAGACGACGAAAAAGGCCCCGGCCAAGCCGAAAGAACCCGCTGCCCATCCGAAGTACTCGGAAATGATCAAGGAGGCCGTCGGAGCGCTGAAGGAGCGGGGCGGTTCGTCCCGTCAGGCGATTCTCAAGTATATCATGTCGCACTACGACGTCGGCAAAGAAGAGAAAGTGGTCAACCAACATCTGAAGATGTCCCTGAGGGCGAGCGTCAAGAAGGGCTCGCTGAAACAATCGAAGGGAACCGGTGCCTCGGGCAGTTTCCGACTGGGTGACAACGTCAAGAAGTCGGCTGCCAAACCGAAAAAGGCGAAAAAAACAAAAAGCGCCGCAGCGAAAAAGGCCAAGAAGCCGAAAGCTGTCGGCGAAAAGAAGGCCAAGCAGACGAAGGGGGTAAAGTCGCCGAAAAAGGCGAAATCGGGTGAAAAGGCCAAGAAAGGTGCCGCGAAGCCCTCAAAGGGGAAGAAATCTACTGCGACAAAACCGAAGAAGGCTGGTGAAGAGAAGAAAGAGTAAATGAAACTGTGTTGTGTTTCTTGTTCGTTTTGCGTGTGTTGCTGTTTGTGAATAAGAGCTCGTATTGGACATCCACGAACTGAGGTTTAAACTAGTGTGGATATCGTGTGTGATTCGCTGTGGATGCGATATGGACACTGGGATCGTTATCTTTATTAGATCTAAGTGCATCTTTATTAGATCTAAGTGCATGTGTACTTGCCCAATTATTCGTGTCATAACGACCTGTTATCTTCGCTCGTGTGTCATAACGACAAGGTATCATTTTACGTGTCATAACGACCTGTCATCGCTCCTGTGGTGTCATACTGACCAATCATCGTGTTTGGTGATAACACAATCATAGAATCACCTTTTTGTCAACATCCAGTATTGTCAAAACATTTACATTCGTTGAATTATGTTTAATAAAGTGTGTGGTGCGTTTTCAGTTTATTGTTTCAGTTGGCTTTTTGCGGACTACTTTCAGTCAGTTTAAGGTGTATCCGGGTTTTTTTTCGTGCAAGGTGCCTTTTGGTGATCAGGAAGTATTCAGGCTTGTGTACCTTGAGCTTAAAAAATGTGTGTTGATCAAAATGTGTGCTCGTGTAATTTTTTTTATAAAGCCATCAATTCTGCATTTGTGGTTTCAACTAACTGCTGATATTTACATGAATAAGTTTTTTAGTCATCCTCTATTTAAAACTTGGGGTCTTTTGTAAACAAACACAAATTAAAGTGTGATTTTAATTAATTGTTAAAAGCTTCTGGGTACAGCTAATGAAGTGAAACAGAACAATAAATCCATTTGTAAGCCAAAACCAATGACGATCAACACATTCACTGTTTATCGCACAACAAAAGTGCCCTGGTTTCAAGTCATAATTAGACATGACCACAAGTAACAGAGTCTATTAATTTCACACCAGACACAAGATGAACTCATTATAAAGAATATTTATTTGCAAGAAGCATTCGTATAATGTGCAGCATGATAGAATACTCATAAATTGGTACAATTCACACTAGTAAAAGCATTCCCAAATACAAGTTTAACATGATTGCATAACACTCAATATAGCAAATATTTGAAATTCACTTGGTTATGAATTCCTATTAGAATCGAGTAGTATAATGAATAAACAGAAATTTGGAAAATGTTTTACACCCACTTTTACCCAAGCATCCTTCAGACACAAATAGGTTTCAACCCAAAGTTCTAAAGGTATGTGGTCAGTTATTCTACTTCTATAAATATAGATGTGCTAGAATATAAATTTGGTGTTTGATTCCACCTAACAGGTACTATTCTTTCATGTACTCATTGATTACAAATGTGTACTCTACCTCATTTGATGGCGATCGACAACAGTGGATTATGTTATTATACCTTGCGGCTGGAAAAGGTACACACTTTGGGGAGTTGATGATGGAGGCACAAGGTTATACAGATCCATACTATGGGTCGACTTAGTCAGACATGGCACTGATCATCAAATGGCCAAGGGGTGACTGCCTTGGGAAACATCCCACAAATACAGGTATGAGTCAGATTCATGCCTGGAGGTTTGCAGCATAGTGCTGCAACTACTGCACAATCAAAATTCCTCCGATCCACATTATGAAGGCCAGAGTACAACTCTTAACTCAAATCAGAATATAAACTGCATAAAACAGCATAGCAGACTTTAGGCTACAGATAAATACATAAAACAATGTGTTATTTAAATTTGTCATCTAAATGTAAATGATTTTAGGTTATTTCCTTGTTTCCTGATTCAGTTCAGAATAATTTCAAAAATATTTCAGCGGAATAGTGCTGTGCAAAGCTGAAAGATATTACTTAAATCATGATCACCAGAACTGTCAAATGTAAACCCTCAGCCACAGTTGTTATATCTATTTTGAGTGAACAGCATTGTTAGTGTTATTCTTGGTACTCGACCAACAAAGATTTCCTTTGGAAATATAACAATGGCGAATAAAAACAGAACATCTGAGTTCAGCCTCTTGGCATTAGACATGTCTGGGATATACACAGTGGAGCGATTACTCTAAGGAAATGTGATCACCGTAAACATTCCCAAAAGATGACAATTAAATTTAAGTATGATTTAAACTTCAGTCTGGAGATATGCCAAACGTTACCAAACCATGGTACTGAAGCAGCCAGAAAAAGCTTATAACAAATATAAATGTGGCATTCCGATTATAGAATGAAAATAAAGTTCAGCACGATTTATGTATACATGATTTATCTTTATTTCAATTACATTGCATGACATGATTATATGCAAATAATGCTAATTTGATTCCTGAACATTATTTTCATCAATTTTGATTATACATTGCATACATACTGCCTTCGCAATAAATATATGCTGCCGACCTGATAATTTTTTGCATTTCAATTATCAATTAATTGATTGGTTATAACAAGTAGCAAATATTGTATTGTTGATTACAAATTTTGGGAGGATTCAACAACAGCTTGACTTCAACCCTATCAGAAACACACATTATACTCAAATGCTGCCAGTTAATCACAAAGTCTGATCATGTTCATGGCGTCAACCTCTTTGGATCACGTGGGAACATCGATGTGAGACGAACATTGCCGAGACCGAGATAGAGCATAGTCACACGCTCAAGACCAATACCACCACCAGCATGAGGAGGTGCACCAAATCTGAAGGCATCAATATAAGACTTGATTTTCTCAATATCTGAAAGGCAAAAGGGACACATGTAAATTAATAATAATAATGATAAAACATTCGTTAATTTTTACTCCATCTTGTGTATCTAAGGGATCACTAAACAATATACAAATCATTTTGTTGTTGCTCAGTTTTACACATATTAGCGCTGCAATTAGTCTAGACATGACTTCGTTAAACATACCAATGCCATGATGTTTGGCACGCTCTGTTAAGAAATCAGGATCATGTACACGTTGAGCACCAGAAAGTATCTCTTCACCACGCATAAACATATCATAAGAATTGGACCATTTCTGAAACAATAATGATCTTTAAATTAAATGAATCATCAGAGTTAAGAAAATCTTTTTTACAAAGCCAGTTATCACATGATGTCCCATATAAGAAAAGGATATCACTGGGTGGCTGCTGTAAGCACATGACCAAGAAAATATCCAACTAGAACCAAACTGACATCCTGCAAGTTTAAGCATTTACAAATATTGTTGCATTTGATATTTAAATCAATATAAAATGAACTAATTAGTTTGGACCAAATGATTCAATATTCCATATTGCGAGTAACTTACAGAATTGTGTGGATCAGGCATCGTGTAGAATGGTCGGACTGCTAATGGAAACTTGTCCAGGATATAGAAATCAGTGTCATACTGAAATATAGATACCAAACACT
The DNA here is from genome assembly GCA_025642065.1 of Paralvinella palmiformis. NCBI lineage: Eukaryota > Metazoa > Annelida > Polychaeta > Terebellida > Alvinellidae > Paralvinella > Paralvinella palmiformis. Next base: position 115,983 of record JAODUP010000243.1, read on the forward strand.
GTAGGCCTTCATGGATTCAGTCATCACACAGATAATGTGACATTATGAACTCAACAGATATATTTGCTAAGTAAAAAAGCCCTGAAACTCTTAGCTACAGATTCATAAGTCACAAAAACATTCTAACAATGTATAGGTCTTACTATTACGAGTCACTGCCATTTTATATATACAGCGAGAATCCGCTAATCTGGACATCATTTATCCAGCAAATCCACCTTGCGACACATTATTGTCTGTGACAGATTTAAGTCCATTATAAATGCCTCTTTAATCTGGCAAAATCATGTTCCGCATTCCGACTCTAACACTTCATTTCGCCAACAGAATGTGACATTTCAATGTAAAATGACCTCAATAATCTGACAACACGAAAATGTTGCCAATAATTTCTCATAGCTCAGTCAAGACACAGTGACATGTCAGTAATAGTTACATTTTAACCATCGTCCTTGACAATACACACAGACACATGATGCTTCCATTGGCTGTGGCTATCTTATAGCCAATCATACTCATTCATGGCTAATTACAAACACAGATGTGTGATCTTTCCAATGAGCAGATCATGAGTTAATCTGATGGACTAAGTGACATGAGTATTTCTTTATAATGTCTGTAATTAACAAACATTCTGGTCATTCATTGTCCTAATTGCTAAAAATAAATAAATACACCACAAGATTATAATTGTCATTGTGGTTTCAATGGATGTTGCATATTATTTTTGTTACATGCCTTTATGATAAAAAAATGTGTAACACAGACTACTGGTATGTCATGGACTCATTATTCCGACATTTACGTTTATCCGACATATTATCACATGACAAACCTTGTCGAATTAATGGATTCTCATATATATATATATATATATATTGTTGTGGACTAAAATCCAATTCATACCAATGTTTGTGGGATGATTAGTTAAGGAGTAGCTGCCTGGCATATATCCCAGGGGTGCCCTGTGGTGATAGTAAACAAACCAATTTCCACGACAACTGCGCCACCTAGCAAACATACGTTTGCAAATTGCATTTCACCGTAAATTTACAAACAATGAGTGAATTACACTTCTTGTTCCAAGCTACTACACAGCTTCACTGAGCCACAAACTGCAGTAGATGTGGACTGCGCATGCGTCTCGGAAATTGTCTAGTAATCAATATAAAATTATGGTAAACAGAGTAGTAGTAATCGTATGTCTACATATGTCGGTGTCCAGATTACAAATCTGGTTATTGCTCACCTTGGCCTTGACCAGCCGACCAAGTAACTTCTCATTTGGAGTACTCAGATCTTCATCATCTTCCATCTCCACGCCATTCTCACGTAACATCTCCACGCCTTCCTTAAAGGTCAGTATCAAGCTTGGCTCCAGAAATTTAAATGGCTCATTGGGATACTGCTTGAACACTGTAGCAACATCATCAGCATATCTAAACACGACAGTACTTGCTGTTATTGATACATTACAGTACTTGCTGTTATTGATACATTACAATACTTGTTGTTATAGTACTTGTTGACATGATGACACTAAATTTGACAATATAATTATTACAATTATTAGCAGATGAATAATTTATGTAATTGATTACAATTGTGAATACAATGTAAAGTAATCCTGATAACAATCTTGAATAGAATACATATAACCTAAATATGAATGTGATGTGTCTTTGTTATTTATTTCAATGTATTGCACTAATATTACCCCTGAATTTCAGTAGTAATATTTTAATTCAGTAACTGAATTAAAATACTGGATATTCTTAGGAACATATTTATTAATGAAAGTGAGTATTGTTTTTGATGTCATGATCATCCAAACAGTAGTGATAAGGTCAGAATATAAAGTCTCTCTGCTGTTGTAGAAGATGATTGGTTACAGCATATTTCACTGCAAGATTTCTCAGAGTGGTATGTTTATCAAATTAATCAGCAATCATGATTACATCTATGATGTAAGCAATAATGATTACGATACATATGTAAATGAAGATCATGGTTACAATTATTTGAGATCATGAAATTGATTATAATTGATTATGATTATTGATTACCCCAACTCTGGTGCATCTTCACAAACACCACTCATTATACAATAACTCTCAATACAATATCCAAAAATACAATAACAGACAATTTCTGCAATGACTGCGCCATCCAGTGAAAGTCTGTTTGCGGGTCGGGTCATGTTTTACTGGGCTCGCTGAACTACCTGATAAGAATGTTCATTTTACCAATTGTGAGATCACGGAGATCAAAATATGTTTCATTTACTGATAACATATCTGTTACAGTTCCCAACTTGATGACATTGGAAAAATGAATGGTCAATAACGATAGTAGAAGGTCTGAATAAAACCGTTTTAAACAACGACAGTTTTGTTGTTTTATTATGGGTAGAGCGTGAGACTATTTACCTATGGCTATGGTCATTCTGTGTGGGAGGTTGCAGGTTAGCGCCGTGGCAATATAGTAGGAGTTTTTCATCCAGCCAGGCAACTAGGAAGGTTTTTTCCACCGAACATGCCATATATTCTAAATTTATTTAGAATTAGTCTCTGTGGGGAAGCTATAAATTACAGAACATATGCATCTCCCTCATTTGAGGTTGCCAGCCACGTAAAAAACTGGCATTTCAGCTATTATTATTATTATTAGAACAAGAGACTTACAATGAAACTTAAATATTTAAGATAATCATATTTTCCTAATATTTGAATTCATATTGTTCTTTAGCAGATATTTTAGTTATCTGACTAGTCATTACTTCCCAGCTTCAGCCATCTCGAATGATGAAAGTTGACTTTCCCCATACCAAAAAATCTAATCTACAAATTCTTATCTACAAATTTTACATTATATCAGACATGGGGTCAATTCAATTCCGAAATTGGAATTGATGGTCAATTCCAATTCCGGAATTGATTATTTAAAAAAAATTGAATTGGAATTGAGAAACTTTGAATTGGAATTGAGAAATTTGGAATTGGAATTGAAGTTTCCTACAAAAAAATTAAATCCAGAAATTAATTTACCATTTTTACAATGTTAACTCTTACATGTGGTGTTACCAATATACTGGAACCATAATGATCTAGATTCTAGGTTTTGTTGTTCGGGGAGAATTCCCAGGCTGTCGCTTAATCAGCACAGCCTCTATGTTCGAGTGGTTGAGAAGGCTCCTACCCCACCACTCACAGGGGAGCAGTACGGAAAGATGGAGCCGAAATACCCTGAGGGTGGTCACTGCCAGAGTGTTTTACGTCCTCAGGGGGTTTTTAACGTCCCCCTTTATTTTAAATAATTCAGTGGAGATGGCAGCGCCATTTAACGTGATCAGCCACCCACGATGTAGTGAGCCGAGAAATTAATCCCTGGAAAAGTTTCGACCTCGTACGGGGTTCGAACCTGCGACCGTTGGTACCAAGTGCCGGGTGCTTAACCGCTAGGCCACCGGAGCTCACTAATGAACTACATATATCAAAATAAGCACACTATTGCACCCCAAGTGAGCATTTAACCAATTAAAGTGGTCTGGAAACCATGATCCCCCCCCCCCCCATTGTGACACCACCACATAGCATACCTGGAATCTATATAGAGATATTGCTATTTAGGAATTAATTAATTTTATCATCTTACAGGGAATGCCAATCTGGAGCCAAAGGGTGTCCCCCCCTCCTCAAACTGTGACTACTATAGCCTGTCCCCAGAGCAAACTGTTTAATAACCATTTGAGAGATTTTGTAAACATACCATATGTCATTGGTTTAGTACCCAGCAGGGTTGTGAAAGTAAATATAGGGTCTGACCCCTACTGGGCAGAGCTAAGCAAATACATTCATTTCAAGGCTCCTACTGAGCAGTGGAATATAAACATACCTTTGATGATTAGAAAATATACTCTTACATGGGGATGCACAAAGACTATGATCCACCACTTGATATAACCAAAAACCTCTAGCTAAAAGCGCCTTGTGGTTAGGCTTACGCTAATTTTACTTACATGTGCTGTTACCAAAATACTGGTACCAAATTGATCCAGAACAGATCCTTATATATATATATATATATCAGATATGCACACTGACTTTGGCACCACATGTGAGCATTTAACCAATTAAAATGGTCTGGATACCATTGGCTCCACCCACAACACAGTGACACCACCACATAGCATGCCCGTAATCCATATTGCTATTTAGGAATTTACCCCCGTTCAATGTTTAGAACGGGCAAAATCAAATTAAATCCACAAATTAATTTACCATTTAATTTTTTAATTCAGAAATATTTCTTCCATGATATTTCTATTTGGAATATAAACTAGTCGGAGTACCTACTCATGGTAAAAAATAATTAAGCAAAAAGAGTGGGAACAAAACGGAATTGGAAAATTTTGAATTGAATTGATAAATTTGAGGTGGAATTGACCAAATGGAATTGAGTGGAATTGGAATTGACAAAATGGAATTGACCACATGTCTGCATTATATTTAATAAAAATGAAACTTACAAGAACTTTTAGATAGACATAGTTCTGTGAATCCCCCAAAATGTAAATTTACAAACAATTACACTTTCAACTTCAATGAACCGCAGTAGATGTGGACTGCGCATGCATCGCGGAAATTGTCTATTCTGTTTAACTAGGCAAAGATACCAAGATAGAACAGTAAAATTAGCATTAATTTTAATTATACATCAGAAAATTATAATCCTTAGAAAATACAGCGAGGCTCAATGTACAAAATTATGGTCCCAATTTTTCTCATTAAAACAAGATGAAAATGGCATACAATCTTCATGGGAATGTATTCTTTTTCTGGGAAGTGGGACTCTTTTAAGAGATCAGATTGTGAAATACCTCCGTAATCCAACAAAACATTAATAAACATTGATTAATAAAGATACTGATAAAACTGACGAGTAAAATAAAAGGAGAGTGCTAATTGGGAATGGTTTGGTTGATTTCACCTGGACTCTCCAAATAAGTAATATGAATTAGAGCCATTACCTAAAACCCTTCCCTACCAAACATCCTTCTCACAATATATCTATGAAGCAATAATTCCAGAACAGGGCTGACTATTATTCATATTACACCATGTTGTTATTGTTGTCACTGTACTACACCTTGTCTGTAATCCTTTGAAAATGTTGACAAACATATCTCCAATGACCTTGATTACCTCGTGGTAGTGATATTGGAAAGCCATCTCAAGGTCTAGACCAACAAACTCTGTCAAGTGACGATGTGTGTTGGAATCTTCTGCACGGAAAACTGATGAGAAGAAAAATGCAACAAATTAAGAACTGAATAGATTTTATTCAGTTCACATAAACAAGCCATATACAAAATTATATATAAAAACATATTTGATCAAGTGCAAACTGAGGAACCAGGATAGCTGGCAAAAGAAGTGAACCTCATTTTTAATAAGTAAAATTAGGGTATCTGATCATTGCTGACAGTCTTTGCAATGAATATTAACATACCTCACATTAATTCCATTTTAGCTTTAAAGGGATAGTCCACCTTCAATTCAAATTTCAGGACTAATACAGCTATACTCACAAACATCATAAATAATGTCAAAATGATCACCCACATATTAAATAATCCAGTTCAAGCTTCTGATTAATCGACTTTTAATGGCCTGTGGGTCGCCATTTTGAAGCTAGACAGACCGGAAGCTCCTGAATGCTGACGTCTCTTCAGCATATCTGGTTGACCTGAAGTCTGTAGAGCCCATACAATAGCACACAAGTGCGAGCAAAGAATTATTCGTGAACTAAACTGCATTAAATTGTTAAAATGACGTCATGAATGACATACAACCATATTAGTTTGAGCCAGAAGGGACCTGACAAGAGGAAGATGATTCAAATGGTTCAGATATTAATGCTCAAGAGAAACTATAATCCGCGTCAATCTAGAGAGCGCCGATGTGACATCAGAGCATTTCAGTTTTCTCCTTTCCGCCTTTGAATCTGGCTTCCTGTGCAGCCATAATGGCAGCCCTCCAGTGATTTGGATTATTTCCCTATATCTATGATATCAGGTATATTTCGTGATTATTATTGTGGAATTTTTGGTTACTGTTCTAAGCATTACTTATTTAAGAAATATTTTCTGAGGGTAGACGGTCCATTTAAGCTGCTTTTTCAGCATAGATTGAAAAAATTAAAGCATTTTGAGCACAGTAACCCACTGGTTCCATATTTTAGGAAATTCAAATAAGGTAATTTCTAGCAAAGGTAGAGTCACATCTTGAATATATAGCTGATTTAATTGTCTGGTTGTGAGTCTACCATGGACATCATGATTATAGCTAAAATCTTTATTAAAAGAACAAGGTAGTTTGTTCTCCCTATATTTATTCACAAAAAGTGTATTTTCATATTCAAATTGATCCTTAATTTCCAAAATCCTGAGTTTCCCCAAAAGAGGTCCAGTGTGGCTGTTATACAGTACTTTATATACAGTTCTAATAGTTCATTTATGTAAAACAACAGTATGCTTGAGACTAGATTTTGTCGGATTTCCCCATGCCAATATGCCACAGTTAATATGTGGCTGAATAAAGGCAAAATATGTTTTGTGACTATCTGTATTAAAAATATTTTTGACTTGGTAGCAAAGAGTGATTTTGAGATTTTAGTATTTATGTGATTTATATGTTATTTCCATGTAAGTGGTTCATCAAGTATAACACCAAGGAACTTTGATCTTTTCTCAAATTAATGGAATAACCACAGGGTTTTAATTAATCGGACAGTCTGGATTTAGAATCATGTATGGAAATATGTACTATCTGCTGCCAATGTTATCCCACATCAAGGATACAAATCACAGGCCAGTTTATTTAACACAATTTTCAACATCAGTAAGAAAACCAAAAGCATCCTATTTTAATACTGCTGTCTTTTATAATTATATACATGCAACTTTCAATTAACTAGATTACCTTGTAAATGGTTATAAGCAAATAATGGAGAGTCCAGACAACTAATCTGCAATCCACCTTTTCATGTAACCATTTGAGAACCTCTTTGTTATTATTTTCTATTCACTTTATTATCTACATTGGTTAAGTACTGAAGTGAATGACCAAATCATACACCAAACTTCCAAATTAATCATAACAAATTTGGAAAAAAATACATATATACAATTTTACTAGTAAAACATTAAAAAAAGATTACTTGTTAGAAAAAAACTGTAGTAAAACATAAGATCACCATTTTCCAAAATACTATGGTATTAATAACTGTACCTGCTCCAACTGTGTAAACTTTGTCAAAATCACCAGCAATGGCCATCTGTTTGTAGAGCTGTGGTGACTGAGCTAAGTAAGCACTACCCTTGAAATAGGTCACCTCAAACACATTAGCACCTCCTTCTGATGCAGCTGTAGTCACAAGATGACAAACAAAGAAAATGGTCTTAACATAATGATATAAACATCTAAAACAGACATTTCTTGCATAAAGGCAAGAAACAAAACATGGTGTCTCACCTAATTTTGTTTAGAATACCTGTAAATCACATACCAGAAAGTCAAGAAGAAACAAGTTACTTTTATTTTGCATTTAACCAGACAAACTTTGTTTTGCCTCAACACTAGTCACACTTGAAACATACAGTTGAGGAATAACACCCTATAGAAACACTACACAAACACTAGTATGACTCAAAACTCAACAAAAAGGTTCATCACAGTACTGTAACCACTTCTATACTGCAGTGCCATTGATCCTTTACTATACAAAATCACGTAATTTTATCATTGATTCAAAGAATACCCTTACCAGAAAATGTTTCAGACATTACTTAATATGTTCCAACAGCACATTACCTGTGTTTGCAGAGTTGCCCCTCGGTCATACATCTCAGGTGTGACCAGTGTTGTGGCTAAACAACCAACTTTCAGATATGGGGTCAATTCCATTTCCGCTCAATTCCATTTAGTTAATTCCAATTCCACGTCAAATTTATCAATTCCGATTTTATCAATTCCAATTCAATTTTTTTACTGACCCTTTTTTACCTACTACATTTTACCATGGGTAGGTACCTACTTGGAATACCTACTCTGAGTAGTTCATATTCCAAGTAGGATTGTCAAGGAAGAAATATTTCTGAATTAAAAAATTAAATGGTAAATTGATTTGTGGATTGATTTTTTGTAGGAAACTTCAATTCTAAATCCAATTTTATCAATTCCATTTTTTTAAATAATCAATTTCAATTCTGGAATTGGAAATGACCATCAATTCCAATTCTGGAATTGAATTGACCCCATGTCTGCCAACTATCCAATCAATCATTACCTGATATGATTTTTGGCGTATGGATCTCTACAAATCCTTCGTTATTGAGTGTCTCTCTGAAGAGCTGACATACCCCAGCCTCAATACGGTATATTGACTGAGTGGTAGCCGTCCTCAGATCCAGAATTCTATTATCCAGACGAGTGTCCAGATTAACTGTTGCCAGCTCCTTAAACATAAATGTAAGACCATTGCATCATTATTGAAATGAATTGCATTACCACATTCAGTAATTATAAGTTTAAGAAACTACCATTACAGACATGGTGGTTGCCTTCATCATTCTAACCTTCAAATGATACATGGTTAGAACATTTCAAGCAAGTGACTAGTTGCAGTATTTCTATTTGGAGGCAGGGATGAATAGAGTAAATATATAACTATTTCCTATAGATGTCTTTATCTTGAAGTAGCCATACACTTATTAGCAAATGGAAATGGAAGCATATGGTGTAAACACAAATGGCTCAAATCCAAATTAAGCTTCAAACAAACAAACAGAACTGTCAATTTACTAACCAATACCGCAATTTAGGCAACATTAAAGCAATTCATTGTAAATTTCATACTACTTCAAAATAAATACTTCCTTCTTCAAACTATATATAAGATTAATTCTAGCCATATAATAAGTTTATTAAATGCTAAAAAAAATTATAATGCATGGATATTTTAATTACATATACGCAGAAATTCAGATATGAGCAGAAATTGGGTGCCATAATGCATCTTATCTTCATGAAAACTTGGTTCTGTAAGGTTTCAGTTGACAAGTTCCATGTACAGAGCTGTATACCAAATTCATCAACATATGTGCATTTTGCACAATTATGTATGCCAACACTGAGCATGCATTCATATTCTTCTGTTAAATTAATTAGCCACATGGTGGCCAGATCATAGTGATCTGTGAAAACACAAACCTATTATAGTTCAAATTACAAAACACGTATTTTATGTAGCACTTGAAATATACAAGTAATATGTTGACTACAAAAGAATATAAAACTTTTTATTAGAATCATTCAAAAAGGGTATTGGCTTCCAAAGAATCACTTTAATAATCTTATATTCCAGATTCACTCAACACTTTTAAATTCCTAATTAATTTCTAAGTTATTTACATGATGTAGTCAAACTATGTGTTCTTTGGTTTATCTAAATTCAAATAAATTAACACCTAAATCACACCCACCCCAAACTACATTTACCTCATCGTCAGCTGGTCTCATGGCATCTTCTATCAGTAATGGGAGCCTTGGGGATGCAGCACTAACTACCCACACCTAGAAATAAAAATCCACAAAATAAACAAACCTTTAATTGGTAAAATTACATCTATTCCTTCAATTTAATAAGAATATCATATGCATATCATATCACAAACATGAAGTTTATGATAATAACTATAAGAAATATTTTTTAAAGATCTTTTATTAGCAGTAGCCATTCAAAGACTATGTTCAGCAAAAAGCCAATCTGACACTCCTAAATATTTATTATAAATGTTGGATGATAGATATCAATTATCCCAAAAGCAACCGTGAGTGGGAAGTAGTAGTAGTAGTATTTATTTCCAATTTAAATATCAAATAACGTGTACATAATGCAATTTTACAAGTATATTACATATAAAGAAATTGGGGGACCAATGTAGCTGAAGCTGTCTTCCCATTGGCCCCGAACAATCATAGCTAATTATAGTCAGCTCAATAAAACGTCGTTTGTGTATTTGCAAGTCTGGTCATGTGTGTATTGGAAGTATGTGGACCAGGTACCAAGGAATCATATAATTACCTAGACATGTGTGCATTGACAACAATAAGGGTTGTTGCATTTTACAGATGCTGAGTAGGTACCTAAGATGTAACTTTTCAGGGTTTTCTTAGTTTTTGATCTTGAATTACAAGTGGAAAGGATACTATTCTAATTGTTCCATATAATGGGAAAATTTACTAATGGCAACTTACTGGATAGTGCAGAGTTACATTGAGGTACATGCATATGACTAGATTGCCTTGTCACGCAATTTTCCTGTACCTTAGAATTTAAATGGAATAGGCCATCGAAGGATATAGGAAGTCTCTTGCTAATAAAGTCATCCATGAACAAACATACGTGGTATTGATACATGTCACTTAATTTTAAGATTTCACAGTTTTTGAATAAGGGATCCATATGATTGTTATAACCCGCATTATTAATAATACGAATAGCTCTTCTCTGCAAAGACATAGTTTTCTGAAGGATTGATGAATTGGTGTTCCCCCTAATTAGTACACCTTATGAGAGGTATGGTTGTATGAGAGCCAGGTATAAAGTTTTCAGACTATTTTTTGGTAGGAATTTCTTTACCTGTTTTATGCCATATAAGGCCCGAGAAATCTTATTTTTCACGTAAATCAAATGATATTTCCATGAAAGAGTCCAGATATTTTGTGGTTTTCTCTTGGAATTGAGAACCAATTTGCTCTAAATGAGTACCACCAACTGAAATGTCCAAGATGTTAAAATCAAAATTTTTGGTACCACCTTTGAAAACCATATATTTTGTTTTGTTTTTATTTAGTGAGAGACCATTTGCACAAAACCATTAAAATCAGTTATTCATTTCTACATTTGCCTTTGATATAAGGTGGAAATAGCACTATCACTAATTAATAAAGAAGTATCATCTGCAAAAGATAATATATGTGCATTTGTGGATTTTGATATATCATTAACATATATTAGGTATAGGAAGGGACATAGGATAGATCCTTGTGGTACCCCATTGTTCATGAATTCAATATCTGACTTCGTTTTACAGATTTGAACATATTGTTTCCTATTCACAAGACAACTGGCAAATCATTTGTTAGCGACCCCCCTAATACCTAGTAATTTAATAATGTGTCTTTCTTTATAACATCAAATGCATGCTTCAGGATTATATAAAAAATATTTTCATATGTTTTAATTTCAATCTCTTTCCACGAACTGATGCTTCCTACACTAAATAAGCATCTGCCAGAATATTTATTCACATCATAAAACCGACACACTTGGTGCATTATTATATAATTAACACAACATACCTGTTCTACATGTAATTCTACATCCTGCTGTGAACAACTCTCTATCTTGACATCAACCTTCTTTAGTACACCAGCTACATCTATAATACTTTCCTTGGTTATACTACAGTAGAACAATACATCATATGTATAATCATTGTCAAACCTAGAAATGTTGATCAATTAATCCGTCAAAATAATTAGCTCACAAATGTTTTATGGTCACTTTCAGCACAAAGTAGGCTGAGTGACCTCCAAAGGTAATCAGCCAAAATTAAAGATGAGACACCCTTCAGACATGCCCAAGGTGAGAGTTGAGCACAGGTGGTCGAGATCTGTGGCTACCACCCTACCCATTAGACCACAGAGGTGCCCCATCACCAGACGAGCTATACAATAATATTCCTGATGAATTATTAGCCTGTGTATAGATTAGGTATATATATATATATATATATATATATATATATATATACCTAGATTTGCATAATTATTATGGCATAATATAATAGATAACAATCACAATATTAACAGGAAAATGGGTTCTAAATTATTGTGAAATAAACTTCACTGTTTGGATATTTATGTGGGAATAATCACAAATATCTCCAATGTACTGTATTTAAAAAATGGTTGTATTAATTGTGGCAACGTTTTAGCACTGTTCAGACTGACCTGTTATTGGACACTTATTTATTAACGTATTCATCTATGCTATTATTTAATTCCATATACACTGTAACACACAGTATCTAACAAATACAGATGGTTCGAATAACAACTAGTAACAGCAAACCACAAAATCATAATTTGGTTTATGGAATAAGTCAGGATGTATTTCATAGGAACCTAAATAGACTTCTGTTAATTTAATGCATTACATAATATGATTTTTCTTTGAATTTCAACCATGAAGTGTATTACTGCAACTTTTGCTGATTGAATCATAAAATGTATTATTATAATATTAATATATTATACAACTGGGCCATGAACAATGGACCAAGTAAATTTACTTAATAATTAACTGATGTTCATAATCATTTATACAGTTTATACACAAGAGCTGAATCATGAGAAAACTACTTACTTTGCAACAAATTTTAGCATTTGTTTACTAACACCATCTCCAACAAACAATAAAGCTTGTAGGGTAAACTGTTGTTGTCTAATGATGAAAAAACACTGCTTTCCTGTAAAGATAACAATATAGCCAATTAAAAGTTAGTCAGAAAAGTTATATTATGTATATGAAAACAAAAATATAGTAATGTTTTACTTTTCACATGATTAAACATGATTATCATAATAACAAACAATTTACTGTGGAAAAAAAAGATACCCTTTTTAATTTATTATGAGGACTTCCAAGAGAGAACAAAACTTATAAAGTCAACAAAAACTAGACAGAATAGACCCATTGCATGATGACGTCAAAAACCAAAACAAACCAGGTGCACTTTGCATTGTGGGATTTATAGGGGATCCGCTGAGCGATAATACTGTGATAATCCCACCATTTTAAACCTTAAACGTTAATGTTCCGGATCTGTTATAATCATGCTTCAGGCTTATTAGATGATATCCAAATTCGCTAATAAAATACTGCAAGCCGAAGAAAATATTACGCCATCTGCTGTTGTATCTCAACATCCAAACAAACACTGAATTAAGGCATTCACAAAAGTAATTATATAAATTATACAAAATTCATATTAACGATCATTGAAACGTACATTTTTCTGATTATCTGATGATCTAAATCAAACAAGGCTAAATTGAACAAAACGAGTCAAAATATTTTCTTCAGCTATTTATCAGTTCTTGGATGTTTCCTACTGGAAAGGGTGGGAAGAAATGAATAGCTGGATAATAAAGACTGGCTATGTAGCTAGAAACAATCAAGATGAGCCTTTCCATTCTAAATATTTGGGCACCTCCACAGTCTAGCAGTAGCATGTTGGACCACAGATCACTACCACCCGAGTTTGAATCACGGCATGGGCCTATCTGAAGGTTGCTTCGTCTTCAACTCATTACCTTTGGAGGTCGCTCGGCCCATTTAGCCTAACTTGTGCACAAAAGTGGCAGTAAAACATCATCCTAAATATTTGTTTGCTTATCTTTACAAACGAAGTAAATAATCTGTATAGTGCTACATAACATGTTTAATGGCTGTTGGTGTGTGTGTAAATATTGCTTTTTGTGCACCAGGTAGGCTAAATGACCTGCAGAGGTAACGAGACGAAGTGAAAGATACAACACCCTTCTGATACAGCCCAGCTATGTTTGAACCCAGGTACACTAGATCTGTAGCCAACCGCACTACCAGTTAGGCCATGGAGGTGCCATCTCGCTGAATGTGGGGGCATTTATATAAGCAAGTATGCAAGCGATTTCAATAGGTAGCTTACCTACAGTCCTACTAGTATGTAGTCTGCCTCGTATCCAGACATTCTGCTCAGCTTGTTCAGCACCAAGTCTTTTTATCTGATGAAGAACTCTATCAGGTTTCTCTGTTGATTGGATCATGGGAAAGACACCATACTTGTCTCTAGAACAGTCATCCTTCTCAGCAGCCACTTGCTGAGCCTGGATCTACAACAGCATGAGAGAAATGTTAAATGTTACCGTTTTACAGCCACTTTTCTGTGGACATTGGGCCAAATTTGGATCAGTGAGATCAAAAAGGCAACACAGTGTAGCACAAAGATGAAACATCCTTCAGACACAGCCAAACCTGGGTGTGACATCAGGTTCTAGAGGTCAGTAGCCAACTTTGCTACCAGTTAGACCAAGATACCTCTACAACACAAAGTAAACATGTAGCAATATTCACATGATCAACTAAAGAAGATATCTAATATTAGAGATATCCATTATTAATACTATGATTTATTGACTGCTTATTTGCTAGCCACCTATATTGTTTTGTGCTGTCATCAACTCATGGGAGTAACCATTCCCAGCTGCCACTTATAGCTGTATGATCCATAGTACATTGCCATGTTCATCCAAATACTAATTCAATATTACTATTAGTTAATGGGCACATCATTTTTGTGGACTGAATACTCAGACTTTAAAGGTTATTATCATAAATGGGACTGTTCCACCATATCTTGAAGGGACAGTTCATCCTCAGAAAAAAACATAAATCTGTAATGCTTAGAACAGTAACCAAAAATTCCACAATAATAATCACCAAATATACCTGATTTCGTAAATACAGGGAAATAATCCAAATTACTGGAGGGTCTCCATTACGGCTGCACCAGTAGCCAGATTTGAAGGCATGAAGGAGAAAACTCAAATGCTCTGATGTCATATGAGCCGTTTTGAATCATCTTCCTCTTCTAAGGTTCCTTCTGGCTCAAACTTATATGGTTGTATGTCATTCATGACGTAATTTTAACAAGATAATTGTGTTATGTTCTAAAATAATTCTTTGCTCACACTTGTTTACATGATTTTATATGGGCTCTACAGACGTCCGCTCAACCTGCTGCATTCAAGTGACGTCAACATTCAGGAGCTTCCGGTCTCTGTCTAGCTTCAAAATGGTGGCGCCCACAGACCATTAAACGTCGATTAATCGGCACTTTGAACTGGGTTATTTAATGTGTGGGTGATGTTTTACACATTATAACATCATTTATGATATTTGTAAGCATAGCTCTCTTAGTCGTGAAAATCTGAAATGAAGGTGGACTATCCCTTAAAGAACAAAAACCTGTTCGCAAATAAAATACACTGGGACATTTACAGTTAATTCCAACCTGGGACATGTGTTCAGCAGTGTTAGTATATAACAACTAGCCAATTCCACTCCCACAGATAATCATAAAGAATAAATCACAGCTGCTCTTAGGTGGTCAGCTAAGACATTAATATATTAAAAAAATTGGTTAATGAGTATATCATAGTTGTCTTTTATTGTATTTTTCAATGTTATTTGTCTACTTAATACAAACAACATTGGAGTCTGCTGCCGTATCTGGCTCATTATATAATATATATTCTATATCTTTTATTAGATCTAATGATTTACCAAGATAGAACTACTCAATAAATAATACTGAAGACTACTGATAATGATACAAGTGATATCAAATGGAAAAAGAGAGCTCAACGTTCATATCAGAAAAAACAATCTGATTAAATTATTTAACATAACATATAGGAACAGAGCAATGACAGATTGAATTAAAATGTATGTTCATCTTGGAATATGAAATTTCATTGCACACACAAACATTCACTTGTATCACTGTATTTATACACTGTGACCAATTCCATATGTGTCCTTGCATCACTTTCCCACTAAGTAATGGACTGCACATTGAGATGTACCATACAAGCCACAACATTATATTACTATTATTTTAAGTGTGAATGGGGTATCATAATGTGTTCCCACTGTTTCTATACCTAAATCAATCATTCTCTATATATATTATATACAAGCATATACAAAAACTGAAATGCTAAAAATTGACTGCAAACAATAATTTACATATCATATGACACAAACAATTAATAAATTAATGATGACACTAAAACAAATATCACAGTGGACTCATCCTCTACATTTATTGATATTATATACCTGTGCTTGTCTCTGTTCCTTCTTCACTGCTTTTTCTGCCTTCTTTTGTTCCTTTTTCAAAGCTTTTTTTGATGGCTGTTTCTCATCCAGTGTGCTGCTGAAATTATAGTAATAGAATGGGGAAACAAATCAGCATCTCCTACCCCAGATAATAATATATAACATTTATATAGCACCCTATTCAGCTAGATAGCTACTGTAAGGAGCTTTACAATATTATTATCCTTGACTCAGAACTATTTCCACCCAGCACACATCTCAACTCCCAAGGGAGCATACAACGCATGCTGCCATTATAGGCGCAAAGTGTAACTCAAACACATAGCCATCACATCCTGTCAGGTACTCATTTTTTATGGATGACTGAACTAGTCACCACATGATGGCTTTCCAGCTCATGGAGCCTCGAACCTGCAACCATTCGGCTACGAGTCCTACGCTCTAACTAACTGCACTATCATAACTGGACAACTGATCATAGTTAATTGCAGACTTGAATTATAAAATTGCACCCTCCCACCCATATGTTTAAATACGTACACAAGGAGGGTCTAGAGCTGACACTGAACTAATTCTGCATTGCACAGATGTACCAACTGTACTCAAGTCAAAGAATTACAGCTTAAAAGCATTTGCTTGTTAGGTCCACTACTCTGCTGGTATGCATGGGTGGAATGGATACAATACCATAAATAATTTGCCATTTCGGAATTATTACAGATGTGTATTTAGAGAGCAGACAGAAAAATAAATCTCTGTCATGGAACATGAACAAGCTGAGAATTATGACATATGCAATCTGTCGGCCCAGCTCCCAAAGAATTAGTGTAAAATTAAATATGCCTATAATACAGACAAAAAAGATAATTTGGATATTCAAAGCAATTATGGCAATAATTAAATATTAACACACACAGAGAGAGAGAGAGAGACGCACACACACACACAGACATTCTTGGGTAGAATTAGCAACACCCAGAAGCTCAATAACGGCAGCTTAGTTTCACTGTTCTTCCGAAGATAACTTTCAAATGGATATTAACTCTGCACTAAACGAGCACTAGCTGGTGGGGAAAAAATCTACTTTTCTCAGCATTGCTAGGTCATTACGCTTTTTGGAGCAATCAATAGAGCTGCATGCCACAGAGTTCAGCAGCTAGTCAAGTGTGACACTAAACTGACAAGGCATCGCAGCCCAGGGATGCGTTTCTGTTCCAAATCAGTGAACTCGAGCCCGACAAATCACCGTGATTAAGTAGGTCCATTATCGGCAGCTAGCACACAGTAGAATGCTTTTATGTGTAACTCACTGGCTAACAAAGCAATAAATAAACAGAAACAAGCATATCATTATCAGAACTCAGTTACTGGGTTACTCCCACACACGCTTTCGCTATGGAACTGTAGGAACGGTGCTGGAAATGATTTTCAAATAAATTTCTGAACGCCTAAAACTATTTTCTGCTCGACAAATTAAGAGCGATACTACATTTATTAAGCCATTAATGAAGGCAAAGCACTGGAATATGTCAAGGCAAATGAGGATAAGGCTTATTCATCAGCACAGCTTCACACTCGCTGGTCACCTGGGATGAGCTATCTCCACGTAAGTAATGATATTCAATAGCTACTACATTTCTCAGCATTCCTAAACAAGATAAATGTTCTCTTTAAGTAGCACAGCACAGTCTAACATTTCTTCCCAGATGCAATCAGTGGGTTAAAAATCAGACAGACAGACATACCACTAGCAAGCAAAGCTCAAATTATAGGACATAAGCGTCCACAGTTATAACCAGATGATTTGGTCAGATTTACCAATAAAGCAGCACTGACCTTTGAATTATTATTAAACTATGCAAAAAATAGCATAACATTATTTTACACTACATGAATGAAACTTCAGTAATAATAGATGATGATGATAAGGTATTGTTTTTAGAATACTTGATTACAGGAAATTTTCCTTCCAAAGATTAAGATCGATATGTCGGGTCAAAAATTAAACAAATCACTGAAAACATAGGGTTTGGTCGAAAAATAATGTACACAAAGATTCTGGATTACTCTAGTTTTGTATTTTACTTTTACATTGATATTCAAATTCAGTTTGACAATGATATCCACCAGTGTGTCTTCCTCGACGATCATCTAGTCCACGACAATGTTTTCTACAACATATTCTTCCTTTAGTTGGGATTTCAAAATCTCTCCAATTATTTCAGTACACATTCTTTTATCGGCCCTAGCCTTATCACAGCAATATTTTTGATTGCGATTTTAAGTAGTTATCCACAAACTTATAATTAGTTTTAAAATACAAGATTTCTAGGTATGAAGACCGATTTAGTGTAATCCACTTCTGGTGTTCAGGCGGGTCAGCGCAAAAATAATAATAAAAAGAATAAAAGTTTTAATTCACGGCACCGGGTGTGATCTGTGGGTTTGTAAAACAAGAATTAAAAATATAATGGCCTAATGATGATGATTGATGTTTTATAGCCACTTTTGTGCACATGGTAGGCTAAATGGGCCGAGTGACATCCAAAGGTAGTAAAGAAAAAAGATGAAACATCCTTCAGATATGCCCACGCTGAGATTCGAACTCAGGTGGTAGTAATCTGTGGTCCAATGCGTTACCAACCAGACCATGGAGGCACCCCTTCAGTATTATTAGATAACAGGGAGGATGATTATTAGTAAACATGACAGGGTATCGGAGTCATATCATTGCCTCACTCATAACACAACATTAGTGAGTTGAATTGTTTAGCCTTGTCACATCTGCCTGAGGAAACAAATCCCACAAAAACAGGTATGGGCCAGATTTGAAACCACAACCTAGAAGTTTCCAGCAGAGTGCTCTAAACACTGCACCATCAGAAACCCTGTGCACACAAGACCAGTGCTTTGATGATTGATGTTTTACAGCCACTTTTGTACACCAGGTACACAAGTCCAGTGCATTTTGACCCTGGTTAAATCCATATATTACTAAAACAGGTTAATCCCACCTTAAAGGAACAATAAATAAAATCCCATGACTAGGAAGATATGAATGCATAGCTCCATTTTTATTAAGCTTTCAGTAACACTGTTAGACTGATTAGCAGAATTGTGCTTGTTTTAAGAGATTTAGAATTTTTTTTAATTGTGTGCATGTGTGTTTTAGCAGCATTTCAGAACTCACAGATGGAGATAATACAAAAATCACAAATTAACAAGAGCTAGTAACATCTTACAGTTAGGGTTTATAATAATGTCAAAACTCAAATATGTTGGTAAATTTACACAATTCACACGTCATGTGTTATATGTATATGTAACTGTAAGTAATAATAATAATGTATATTTAATAAAGTACCCTTACTAGCAGGAGCCATTCAAAGGCGCTGTACAAATAATATGTAATATAATAATACCCCAAATAATGTATTTGGGTTTATTTATTTTTTAACATTCCCAATATTTCAATATTCAAATATATAACAATGCAGCCAATTCCATATAACCCCAAAAAGGGTCTTAGTTGGTAGCACGTTGGAGTCCAATGGTTCGAACCACGGCGTAGGCATATCTGAAGGGTGATTCAGCTTTTACTTTGCTTCATTACCTTTGGAGGTCCCTCGGCTCATCTAGCATGTGCACAAAAGTGGCCATAAAATATTCATCATCATATAACATCCCCAAAAAACTATTATTTTAACTAATATCAAATATTTTTATTTTAATGTAAAAAAAATTATCTTTATTAATTAGTGCTTAAAATAAACTGTACATACAGGTGGATTTTATGTTACATGTCTTTATCAACTACATTATTTATTATATTTTAAATCAAAATATTATTACCAATTAGAGGTAATCACAAAGTTACTGAATAATGTCTGTACTGTCACAGATTTCATTTGATTTATACCAGTGAATAAATGTATTTAATTTTAAACATAATTTGGTAATTAACCCAGTAATTACTAAAATCAAAAAGTAGCTTCAGCAAGCTGTAATGACAATAGTTAAGATGTTGTTTAATAGACATACGAATACAATCGATGATTATGATGATTAATGTTTTATGGCCAATTTTGCGCACATGGCAGGCTAAATGGGCCGAGCAACCTTCAAAGGCAACGAAGCGAAGCCGAAGATGAAACACTCTTCTGGCACGCCAACCCCGAGATTCGAACTCAGATGGCAGTGATCTGTGCTCCAACGCACTACCAGCTAAGGAGGTACCCACGAATATTGAGTCACCTATCATACAAGATGTTTATTTGGTGGATCTAAGAGTGAAAAAATGTGCACTATCTAAATACATTTTGTGAGCATTACCCATAACTCATAATAACACTGAGCTTTTTACCAATAATCATGGTTATGGGGAAAGACAATTAACCTATCTTTAACAAAACTGAATTGTGTTAAAGGTGGTTGCTTCATGATTACCTCACACAGCCTGATTAGTTCTTATCCAGCTTTATTTCATGTATTTTTGTAACTAGTTAATTTTTTAATTAAGCTAGAAGATAATTTTAGTCTGTGTAGGGTTGATTTCAACAATTAGATAATCAAATATAAAGATACTTTGTTTTTCTTTATTCAAAATGTATTCACGTCTCCAGACCAAGATAAGTCCAGTGCAAAGGGGGCATACTGATACAGTAACACTAAGTCAGTGACGAACAGTGATCTCAAATTCTTGAGAAAACCAAACAATTAGATCTAGATTAACAACACGAACATATGGACTTCTTTGTTATTGTAACACTGCGTCACATACCACAAGTAAATAAAACTGTTTATGCGAAAATTTAATGCGCTAAACTCCAGATTAACAACTCTGACGCAATCGACAAATGAAATACGTCGTGTCACGGCGATGTGCAAAGCCGGATAAGAAATTGAGCGATAATATGGCACATATTCAACAGGCTATAAACGTGTCATTCGCCGCTAATAGATAGAAACGGTACAGTACAAGTCTTCCTAATCCCCCTATTAGAATCTGCCCAACTTACGGGATCGTCTGATTCTGGGCTTCGCTCATGTCGCCTGAGTCCCGTTCCTCGAATCAAGCTTTATCGTCAACTAGAAAGCGGTCCCCGTAAAATGATGCAATGATACTTTTATCCCCAAATAAACAATCGTCTGCCGCAGCACGCAGGAGTGTTTGTGTGTGTATGTGTGTGCGAGAGCCTGGCGCGTGTACATATCCCAGCATCCTTCACGCAAAATGGTGGACGGAAGAGGGGGAGGTGCAGCTACTGAGCGAATCCTGCGTCCATTTTGCTCGTTTTGCTCGCTCCGACAGACGCAAAATTCCTCCAGCTAGGACTAGGAGCCACAAGAAAGGTAAATCATTTCAGTTCCGTCGCTGTTTTGGTCGGTTTCGACGCGCCGCCGGCGCAAATCGGTTTCGTTTCCGCGGCGCTGGCCAGTCGAAGTGGCCGTGTATGTAGGGCGGATGTTTTGGCATGCATGCGTGCGCGCATCACGTGGGTGTGAATTGTATGCATACACGCCGCGCACACGGCGCTGTGTACTAGCCGTATACGCAGTCCTCGTTGTACGAGCGCCAGTCAATAATCGCCTATTCGGAGATTGTACGTACTCTCTAAACTGACAGTTAGCGGTCCAAATGGGATATTGTTAGCGCGAGTCCAACCCACGGCGCCCGTGCATTACATTTAGACCTAGATTCGCGAATGCGGCACGCTGAGTATTGAGTGTCTGTCGAGTTCGTGCTAAACTGGCTTGTCTAGATATGGCCGATATTCGTTATTAGTCGAGATGAATTAGAACTGGTCGATATTGGTACGTGTTCGGTCTAAACTTAACATGTGCATATGATATGTTGGATTGTTATTTGATATTCCTGCCTTGCTTGTTATTGCCAATAGGCAATACTGAAGTCGCATTGATGATTGAATTGAGCATGCCTTTCGTGCTCGGGTAATCCAATCAAAAAGTCCCTTATTAGCTTACTTTGTTGTACTTGGGAATCATACTGAATGGTTATGCTTCGATGCGTGCGTACACTTGCATTCGCTGACAAACACACACACACGTTTGCCAGGCACGGTTTGGTATTACCTGCATAATAAATTATACCCACCCTCTTCCCAGTGTTCTTGCATTTACTGTCGTCCAATCTGTGATGAGAAGCATTACTGGTTACAAAAAATTCCCATCCGTGCATGCGTGTACTCACTCACCCTTCCCAACCCGACAGATACATCCACAAAAGTCTCTTTTTCCTGCAAGGGTTTTTCCCCTGTTACTGTTAGCTCTGTGTACATACCACATCAATTAATCCTGTTCCTATATACCTGGGTGGTTTGCCGTTGAGGAATGTAAACCTCTGTATCCTGTAGTTGGGGCTGGTTTTTTGTTGTTTCACTGTCTGCATATGAAGGAGGAGCTAATCCAATTACAGAATGTGTTCGGGACTTCGTTCGCCAGTGAAGGACATCTGAGCGGCCTAATTAGGACTGGTGTCCCAGGCGAACGAAAGCAAACATGCGCATTTTGTTTCCCCATTACACTTTGCAGTTTGAATGATTCATCATCCTAAATGATTTTGCCAGCTTCCCCATCGAATTCTGGGCCGTTATAATATCCTCACTTGTAAAACGTAATTGCTTTGAACAAGACGCGTGGGTCTGACGCTGTAATTATGCAGCACTATGCCTGTAATCGTGGCGACAGTCAGCACCGTCCGTTCAAACTGCTTTCCATATTTTCAGTGTTCTAAGTGTATTAGCATTTGTCTTACTTAGATATCTGTCCTGGTGCTGGTTTTTAGTATTCAGATCATCTTCATCACTTAATCATTTTAAGACTTGCAGTTTGCCATTATTTAGATGATTTCTTTGTTTGCCATTATAAAGGGCATTATCATAATATACCACTGATGCCAAGTTACTAAATTAGCTGTGTGGTTATGTAACTGTAACCTTCTTTAATGAATGTAACATTTATAAGTGACACATACATTAAGTAAATTGCCCTCTATATAATAGCATCTGGCATTTATGCTGTTATCTTGTAATTTATAGATTGCTCAGGCGAAGGCCTCCAAAAAAATTATATATGGTATGATTGTCATAAATGAAGAGCTACCCTTAAATGTAACAAGAATTAATCAACGCCATGCTTTAACTGCCACAAGCTTGTGCAAAATTGTATAATAACAAAAAGAAAGCCATTAAAGATGTTAGAACTGGTGTTGGACTTTGTCAGCAGTTAAACAAAGCGAGCATTAAGCCATATCTTTTGCAGCAGTCCGAACAGCTGTATTCCACTGTCAACTGTGATAAGTATTTTCTTAATTCTGGTGATATGATCAACGCTTCTTCATCCATGGGTGGATGTAAGATAATAATGTATATTTAATAAAGTGCCCTTACCGGCATGAGCCATTCAAAGGTGCTGTACAATGATACCCGGAATAATATGTCTGTAAAGACCCTGGTCATAAGTAGCCGATATCTTTAAATCTGTTAATAAGATATTTAAAGATATCGCCCCTACTTATGACCCGAAACTGATAGAGATATGGCCATTCATAAAGTGATAGCCTGATGGATCAGTTATTGCTCTGGCTGCCCCATCACCATTCATCACCATGGTCTCGAATGGAATGCATCCGCCTAGCGGTTCATGCATTATTTTGTAACGAGCAGTCTGTGGAGTTCATGCGTCATGGAGTGACCTCCGGTCTGAAAGCTGGCCATCATAGAAGTTCGTTGGCGATGCTTTATTAAGTGAGAAATGATGGTTAAATGGCTCCCATCTTAGCCTATCATCGGTAACACAAGAATATTGTTTTTGTATAAAGTATATCATGCTGGTGCAGGATCCTTTGGCTTACTTCTGCCCTCAAAGCTTCACTTCAGCCCTGCATACCCCGTGTAATTATATTAGCATTGGTGGGATTTGTATAACAGTAACACAGTTCGATGGCAGTATCCCTGATGTGACAGCCATGGATTTGTTCAACTGGCCTCCAGATTCAATGTGGTCTTTTTACAAGACGTGCTTTCGGTGGACATTGTGCACAAGCCTAATTCAGTTATGTGCCTGATGAAGCTGTGATAATCAGTCGGGGTTCACTGGGCTCTGTTTTATATGGATCCGCCAGGATTTGTTTGTTGGGTTAATTATGCACGACTGTTCATGTGGTTGTGTGGGTTCGATTATAACTGTGTGATATTAGTGATGGGGCTGCTATGGTGCAAGAGGTAAATGCCTTGTAAGGGGGAGATTTCCATGACTTCTTGAGGGGGGCTGTTGTGACATGTAAAATATTTTGTTAGTTATGAGTTCAGTGATTGTTCTGATATGACGTTTATATAGACGTAATTGAATTCTGCTGATTGTAAAGATGGGTTGATGGATGGATATTGGCAAGTGGTGTGTTTGTGCTGAATATTGTCATGGGCATGTGCATGCATCTCCATACAGCCAAGTCGGTACCATTCATTTCTTAATCGTGAATCCGCATCTATTTGAAGACATGCCTGAACTCACTGACACACATCTCATTGTATGCAAGCACGCGTGCATTTGTACATATAAACACACTCGAACATGCATTTCACTGTGTTCATGGGCACACACACACAGTGCTTTTCAAAGTGGCACCCTGCTGGCTTAATTAATATCCATCTTTGTCCATTCTATATAGCAGCACATATTGATTTATATTATCATTCCAGATGCCAGCATTTATGGAATGCTCCATCTAATGGCAGTGCTATCCATTATCTTCATTCTAATCATTCTCCTTAGTTCATTTTAGTGCAATCTATTTCCCACACGTGCAATATAGGGGCCATTTTTTTCTCCATTTGTTCAGTTTTACTTCTCCAATAAATAGTGTGACAACTGTATCTGGTTCTGTGGTGTCAGGTAAGCAAAATGTGGAACATCAATTGAAGCCAGCGTGCCGAACATGAGATAAATTGGCTCCATATTTGATTGATGTACACATAATCTGTGATATTGTCTGATATTGAGTTACTGCATACATTGGGTATTCTTTTTTCATCATCGCTCTGGAGTGAGTTCGGCACGATGGCATTTTTCATGCATCTTGAACAGATATCGATGACCTCTCTCACCAGTGAATGGTGAAGATGAAAAACTGCTGTTTTCTCATCATTGGTGGGTGCGAATGTGTATGTGCAGGCACACTTAAGAGGTATTGTCTAATAGTGAATGCACTTGTAAATGCGCATTCGCGTATGTACAAGAGAAGCCATTCAGGTCCGCACAGTCTTGAAGTAAACAGTCCTTTTGTTCCGGTGACCAAATCGTGAATGATCATGATGTCTCAGCTCACCGGGTAAATATGTGTATATATTTACACTGGCTGTTTTTTTTTCCTTCAGAACTCGGCAGGACGACACAAACGCACTGCCTGATGTCATATTTAGCCTATGCTTTACAATACTGCGCCACAACCGAGTTCTTCCAATAATCTAAATTCGCTCGGGTCAGAGAGCACCACTAATTTGTATGCTGTCGTCATATAACAACATTTGACGTTATAGCTGGTCTGGCCGTGTGTGTGTGTTGGCCCGTGTACACAACATACAGTGTTATGTCATGGCCACATGTAC
Source organism: Paralvinella palmiformis (assembly GCA_025642065.1). Classification (NCBI taxonomy): domain Eukaryota; kingdom Metazoa; phylum Annelida; class Polychaeta; order Terebellida; family Alvinellidae; genus Paralvinella; species Paralvinella palmiformis. The sequence goes on from JAODUP010000243.1 coordinate 141,623, forward strand.
GCGGATGAGGCACTCAGAACAAAACAGTCGCCACTCCCCGTTGGTCAGAAATTATCTCCTAAAATATGAATATAACGATTGGGAAGAGGGAGTAGATGGCCACATAGCTGGAACCAATATATGCTATTAGTCAGTTGACGTTATGAACGTGGCCTGTTAAAATTTGTTAAAGTGTTTCAGGTTGGGTTCCTTCCGCATTTAGTAAAAGAGTTATTTTCGTCGGGCACGGTGAAATGGTTGCTATTTGAATAGCTGCATGTTTGTTGGCTTTCTTCGGGTTTTATCTCTTCTGGAGAATAGTTATTACTGTGTTCTTAAGACATTTATTTAATGTAACGGGTGCATACATGGATGCGTGCGTAGTAGGTTCGCGCGCGCCCGTGTGTGTGTAGAGAGGGGGCTCTATTTATGTATATAAACAAGTTATGTTAAACGGCATTCGGTTAAGATTCATTCCGAAGTTGGCCTCCTATCACTATGTTAACCCGGTGAGGTGAGCTTCACGGATCAGTGGCTCGTCACCATTTTTTCCGTTCGTCGAACGCGTTCAACGATGATTGCCCGAGATAGACGTCTAAAGATGCCTCATGCTGGTTCTGTTGCCAGCCGACTCGCTGCTGACATTCTGCAGATGGACAATGCAGAGAAGTGGAGAGGGGGGTAAATGGACGGTAACTCCGCTTCTTCCAACATTCGCTCTCTTTGATACTGGTTGATGGTGAAAAGGCTACATTTCTCTGACGGTTACGTGACATAAGCCGGTCTCCGTATTGTGACCACTCCTGTTGGAATGTTCTCTTCTTCCGCATCTTTGGAATCTAGATGTTGCATAAGCAAGCAATCACCGTCCCTGCCTGTCTGTCTGTCGGGGGGGGGGGATGGCTTTCTCATTAGACAACAGATAGTGTCTGATCTATAATAAGAGGAACTGTGGTGTGGCTGTCTGATGATAATAGAAGGTAATAGGATAGAATGGGACAAGGCTATTTTCAGGACGCAACCTCCCCCCCTTCTCCCCCCCCCCCTTGACCTATCCCCGCTTGGGACTGAATTATGGCCTACGCAATCATATTTCAGCTTTGTATCTTTCATTTACAATGACCATTTCAATCAATGAGGCTCCAAATAGCACAATGGTTAGAACACTGCGCTGCAAAACTCTAGGTTGTGAGTTTGAATCCGGCTCATACCTGTGTTTGTGGGATGTTTCCCGAGGTATGTGTCCTAGTTTAGCGCCGATGTTTATTTCAATCGTTCTGTCGTGTGTGTGTGTGTGTGTGTGTGTGTGTGTTGGTTGATGATGAACAAATCTGGATTACAACATATGGATCATTCATCAGGTTACCAAATCCAGAGTGGCGTCTTTTCCTCTAAATACATGTAATGTTTCACCAGTCCGCGCTCGCCGTATGCGTAAGTGTGCGCATTCGAATCTGCATGCGCATCAGCTCTCTCTCTCACTTGTGCCAGCCCTGTTCGGTGCACGTTTTTTGCATGGCGCGACGATGTCTGAAGCGGTCGGGGCCGAGCCGGGTCGGGGTCACTTTATTTAGCTGTTTCTGAGATGAGGCCACTAAAAGGCTGGCTGCCAGTAGCTGTTGGTTATTATTACCGCTCGGACAGATCAATGCTTTTGTGTGGCGGCCAGAAGTGCCCTCTCAGGCACGTAGCATGTGCAAAGTAAATATGATTTTCGCAGGGCCGCGGCCCCCGATAGGCACGCCGGCCAACTGATTTAGTCGCGGGAACTCGGGTTTACAGATATCGATCGGGGAGGGGGGTGGTCTTGCTCCAGACCCCCGAACTGGTTGCATTCGAGTCGTGCCAGAAGGCTCTTGTGGTTCACAGACGGCGGAGAGAGAGTAATCAATCGAAGGGATATTGAATATCCTGTGCCCGGGCCACACTTGCATGCGTGTATTAGCATTCGAGCACGAGTCTTCCAGTGGCCGGCCGAATGCAAAAGCTGGCCATTCACCAGGTCTCTCTCTCTCAGTCTGTGTGCGCATGTCCAGCGCGTCTGTGTGTGTGTGTTGGGGGGGTCTCAAGGCCAGTTCGGTTGCCTGGTGGCTGGAAACTTGGGTGAATGTCGGCTTGGCCACTGCGAATAGTGAGTTTTCTGGCCCCAAAGTATTGATGTGCAAAAAAACGTGCTGTTCCATCTGTATGTGTGTGTGAGTGTATCTGTGTGTCTGTCAGTTTGTGACTAACATTCCAGCCGTTGTGCACAAATAAGCATGCAGCCAGCCATGCGTGAGTCCTTCTTGTATGGAGAAGCTTGTTCGTGCGGAGTTTTTAAAAAGCCAGCGCATGGCTGTTTGCCATTTTTTCACCCAGAAACGGCCCCGAGTATTAACGCGCATGTATACTGACACATACAGCGAGCTTAGGAGTCTTGCAATTATTAGCATCTTCTCTGTACTGGAGGTAAGATTGTACTTAATACTCAGAGTGTGTGTGTGTGTGTGTGTGTGTGTGTGTGTGTGAGCACCGGGATGGATAGATTGATCAGATCTAATTCTAAACCCCTTGGCCCATACATATACTACATTAGTGTCTATTCCAGTTTGTGGTATGCAGTTTTGTAACATGAATGTAGATGAAGAACGCCTGCTTATTCTGATAGAATTATATTTTGTGTGTATGTGCTGACATTTGTTTACACAAACACACGCGCGCTTGCGCATACACGCATAGATAGAGAGATAATTCTTTGCACGACTGCGTGGCTGTATTATATGGGATACACCTAATCGCGTACAAGGTTCCCTCCCATTTTATCCTACCGTATATTCATCCATAGGTTCACCATACCATTGCTCTTCCTTCCATGCCACCTTTCCTCACCCCTTATATATCAACCGACTGTTCCAGTTGGCACAACATACCAATACCCTTCAAACTTGTCGCATGCAAAATCTGACCACTAACTCGCCGAAGATTGTACAAGTACAATATTGAAGACTAGCCCAGCTAGCTAGTGAAGACTATGCGTTATGACAAGCTTCTGCTTCTCAGTTATCTACTTACTGACAGCTATGCCCTTTCACTGGAGACAGAGTCTCCCTAATTTCTAAGTCTTCGTATAGCCCCAGTCGACTGTGGCCAGCTACCACGTTGTTGTCGTCGTATCAGCAGTTGAGTGGGGAGGGTTCCTGCTTGTGGCAGGGATGTTGTTCTTTGATCTGGGATGTCGCTCTCTCCCATCAGAAGCCTCAGTCTGGTGATGCCATTCCGTTTGTTCTTAGCAGTGACCGGGTGTTAATGTTCTTATAAATGATAGTTAGTCTTGTTGCGGGCCTGTGGTTATGGCAGTGCTGTTTCTGTTCTGGCCTGTGGTTGTGGCAGGGTTGTTTCTGTTCTGGTATGTGGTTAGTGTTGGGCTGTTTCTGTTCTGGTCCAGTGATTATGACAGGGCTGTTCTTGTCTGTGATTATAGCAGGACTGTTTCTGTTCTGGTCCATTGATTATTGCAGGGCTGTTTCTGTTCTGGCCCTGTGATTATTGCAGGGCTGTTTCTGTTCTGGTCCTGTGATTAATTGCAAGGCTGTTTCTGTTCTGGTCTTGTGATTATGGCAGGGCTGTCTCTGTTCTGGTCCTGTGGTTATGGCAGGGCTGTCTGTTCAGGTCTGTGGTATTCTAGTTTGGTATCCTGTTCCTAGTTTGTCCCTGTATGGGTAGTTGGGTGTGCATAACAACATGCTGTTAGTGGGGAAAATTCGCCCTTTCTGGATTCAGTCCTCTGATAAATTATGGTCCGGGTGTTGTGACCAAGATTTGTAAACAACAATGGCCCCACGCACGGGCAAAAACCGTTCAGACATGTACGTCTACCTTGAATTGCTATAGTACAGCCCATTTCTATATTGCTATAGCTATTCCTGTGACAGCCCTGTGTTATTGATATAGTTACTAGGTTATATCAGTTACAACAGGCACGGTTAACAGGGTTATTGGTGTTACTGTTTTGCGTTACTCTGGTCTGGGAACATTTACCAGTAAGTAGCATCTCTCTCTCTACAAATGTAGGCATGTCACCAATGATAGGCGACTATATATATATATGTGTGTGTGTGTGTGTGTGTGTGTGTGTGTTAGAGTTCAGGGGGTTTGCAGCTTGGAGTTTTCCCAAGTTTCGCCATGTTCACATCACACTTCTGGCTCCGCAGTTTGGTATTGTTTGGCGCGTCTCTGTGGTGTGCATCCCTAATGAAGCATGCTAGCCGTCTAGTGGTTGTACTTGGCTCGGATGGTATGGCTGGCATATTCCAGCTGGGTTGGTTTTACATACCGACTGGATTGTGTGTGTGTGTGTGTGTGTGATCTGTGAAAGGATACTGTAACAGAGACCACAAATGTGATAATAGCATATAAACGATTCATCAGGGAATATAACCCGCCCATTGCCTGTGTCTACGTTCTTTTCTGTCCATATACATGAGTGTATTGTGCATGCATGCATACGCACATGAATATAGACCAATTGTTGGAGGTAAACTTGCCACGCGTTGTGTTATACATTATATATATATGTATGATGTGGTAACCTATTTGCCCTGGGATAACCTCAGTTTGGGAGCAGCAGCAGTAGCCGTGGCCAGACATAGTGCAGATATCCTAACCTGATCTTATCTCCTAGATGGTGTGCTACAACACTAGTCTCTGACTCTCTGAACCACTTCAACTAAAGTGTGCTACCTGAACATGTGATAAATATTAATTGTGTTTGTGTGTGTGTGTGTGTGTGTGTGTGTGTGTTGTGTGTGTGTGTGTTATCAGCATAGGTACAGCTTTTCATGACATTATTGAATCGTACTGAATTTTGATGGAGTGATAATTGCTTGAATAAGAAATAAAACATATATTTTGTAATAAATTTAATGAATAATTGTATTGCCTCCAAATTGATTTGGCAATTGAAGTTGCATCTAGTACCGAGTGTTGTTGGTGTGCGAGTCAGTTGGTCAGTCAGTCACTGTGGCAGGGAGCTGTTTTACCTATCCGGACAAATTAATTTCCCAGTTTTCATTTCAAAGACAAATAAATGCCTCGTTCTTGACGTAATTAAATACCTCTGTAGAAAAAGTAAACAATCGAAACTTATGGATCTACATATCTAACAGGATGGTGGACTCTTCATAATTGTTTCCACCAACAGACTGTGTGTGTGTGTGTGTGTCGGGGGTGGGGGTGGGTTTTCAAATAATATTCCGAGATGATGCTATTCGTTGTTTTCAGGTTTAATTCATTCATCTAATCAATACATTATTATAAATGGTTATTTATGTCATTTAGATCTTATTATTTGATGTTATCCATCTATGTCTATATTTGTTTGTAATTATAGCAACCAGGTGTTACATATTTGACAATATATGGTGCCTCAGTGTACATCCCAATAAACATTTATTGATTTGTAGAGGATTAATTTTTACAGAGTCACTGAAACCAAAAAAAAAAAACCCCAACGTATTAGACCAATGACAGCTTAGTAGACCAATGACAGCGATATCGTCTACATATGCTGATTAAAAATTCACTGAACTGTATCTGAAGTGTGATCACTGTGATTGGCTGATAGTGGGATGACCTCAGGAGGTCATAACGGTTGATGAGCGTTTACAGTTTAAGTCCTAGCAAGAATTATGCTAATTAAAACAACATTGTCAGGTTAAAACCATGTGGGAAATACTGGGTATTACTGTCGTGTCCTGTGCTCCAAGAAGTGGGAATTACCGGAAGATATTTACTGTTGCTTCATTAATGGCAGTTGTGTTAGTAATTTTTGCATAGTGGGTATGCCTTATAATAGCTATTGCGTGACTGGATATGAATATTAAACGTAGGTGCGTAGCCACTGCAAGACCTGAAACAAGACATATTGTTATAAATTTGTATGTAATGGTCTGCAACACATACTTTTAAATACGGGAGATGATTTAATCACAAGATCACTTTCACGTATTTCTGATTCATGTTTACAACAGCGTTACTGATAACTTATGACAAGTGTATTTGAGTTAGTGAATCCGTTTTGAAGTTTGGATTAGATAATGCTACAGTTTCAGAATATCAGCTTTGTCGATGTTGTATAGTGGAGGTGATAACATTTTCAGTACTAAGGTAGTAAGTTGATAACTCTTTTCTCTCGCCCTGGCCTGAAAGATGCAGGCGAGTCTGTGATAAGACAACGATACTGGCTATGAACACCGTTGCGGCCGAATCGCATTATTTTATGTTATTTCAATACATTTTTGTTAATGATGTCACGAGATATGAGCCTTTATTGGACAATTATTAATAATGCCCAATATCTTCCCTTGGTTGTCCACACATTTCCGGTGGGGGGGGGGAGGAAGGAGATCGAAATGACAACGCTGATTAAAACTGCTAAGCGTTTTCATTCATCAGTGACATTTTATGTTTGTTTTGTTTTTTCTTAAAAAATATAGGAAGATGGTTTTGTCTGTGTTTAGGGATTGGCTAAAAGCGGTAGTGGTGTTAATATCCATTGATAGCGTTATTTTTGAATTTGCATTTAGTGATCAATATTGAATTATTAACATTGAATGAATGGAGGATGTGTGATCTTTCATCGGTAATACAGTAAAGCATAAGGCAATGGATTGTTTTGTGTGAGCTGACGTAAATTGTATCTGTTTGTTAGTCTGTCTGTATGTGTTCTAGTCAGCAGTAGCACTATACACAAGCCACCACACCAAGACATTAGTATACAGTCACCAAACATACTTGTATAACTTGCCCCCTAGCCATTGCCATAGACAACAAGAGAACTAAGCTGTACTCTCTCAGCATATATATATATATATATATAGAGAGAGAGAGAGAGATGTCCTCTGGCTCAACATCAGCACCAATCTATTGTTTAGTTGGCTGATTCTCTTTCTAAATGTAATACGGCTGATGTAGTTGGTCGTGGGGCAAATATCTCTCTCGCCGTCTCTCTCTCTCTCTCTGGGTTGTGGGCGGAGTTGTCTCTCTGTCTGAATCTCACCCTACATTGTATACAGCGGAACATTTTATTTCAAATGTGATTTTTTTTGTACGTGGATTTTTGTATCCAGATTGGATGTTTGTATGTCTGCTTCCATGTATAAGATAACAAAACACTGGTCCCGATGATACATTTCGGTTAGAGATATCCACATCACACGAGATGTATTCTGATAGTATTTATGAATGACACCAACAGTGATTTAAAAGCACTTGTTGTTATTTAAACTGTGGTGAACTATAATATTAATGTAAAATGTTGCTCAACGTACAGGTATGCAGTTTTATGGATTCCAAGACTCATATATAAATATTGCTATATTGATCTCTCTCCCTCTGTATCTCTCTCTCTCTCTCTCTCTCTCTCTCTCTGTGTGTGTGTGTGTGTGTCGTACTGGCTGATAGATAGACGGTAATAACGCGGCGCCCGATGCACACTTATCACTAATCACTGTCGCCGAGTTTATTGCATGTTTCAATCGTCCCCGCTGGCATCAGGCTATTGTCTGCGGAATCGTTCACCATCACATACGGTGCGTTTTATTTTGTCAGCCAGATGCTCCACGAGTGGCACTTGACAACAGAGCTTTCTGCTGAATCGGAACCGATGCATCCGCCCCCCTCGCTCCACCACCCCCAATCAGAAAAAAAACCCTTCATCCCTCTAGTGAACATTTTCATATTGCTGTAACACCTCTATTGTGGCGGGTGAGAGAAAAAAGTTGAAATCCTCATGACATGATGTTACTTCCGTATTCCGACCAGTTCATAAATATCATTGGGTGTCATCGATAACGAGGGTCAATCCCTCTGCTGTTGAAACCATTGCCATCACACACACACACCAGTAAGGAGCACTTTCAGAATACGAACAACTCGCTCTTGTGTTCGTTCTGTTTCATTTTAAAAGAGGGTTCCTCGTTTGAGCTCCTTCAGTACCGAGTTCACGCGCCAGGCTACCGTCACATATTAAGTAAGACTCGGCTGCCGTCCTCAGTGGCGAGGTTCAATTCGACGAGCGCGGTTATTAATGTACTTGCAGTCGGTGACCTTTAATAAATTGTGATTCGATGGCTATTTTGTTAGATCGCAGTCCATCTCGTAGGAAAACATAACAAATCTGAAGAGGAGGGAGAAGGGGGAAACGTGCGATGCTCGATGGGCGAAAACATTGTCTGGCTACCTATTGGCTGACTAAACTTTTAGCATCAATATTGTTATTGGTATTATGATAGCTGGTTATACTGATCGATGGATGATGGTGTGTGTGTGTGTGTGTGTGTGTGTGTGTTAGTTATACTATTATGTCATACCAGTGGGTCTTTATTTGGCTTTATTGATAATTTACTGCGGCGTAAATCAACTAGAGACGGAATACATCAGGTTTTTTAATCGATGTTGTATTATTAATGCTATTAATAATACTAATGTATATTTAATAAAGCGCCGTTGTTAGTAGATTTATGGATGGTACCAATAAGAAATATAAATGATAAGCATTATTTATCAGTGAAGGCTGCCTTGATGTTGTCGTCGTCCCTGCTGCTGGTGATGATGATGATATAATAAAATAACGTGTAGCTCATCATCAGTGTTAGAGATGCTTGTGTTGTTGGGTTGTGTTTGGCGCCGTCTCCCTGTGCAATCCTACACCTGCGCAGCTCTCCAAGGAGTATATCGTCATACACTTCTATCAAGCACCCATTCGCTAAACAACTCGACGATTCATCGGTGTGACTGAATTCAGGGAGGGAACGTTTCGCCACTCCCCATAATGTGTTCGTTACGTTGAGTTCTGGATTACACCCTCCCCCCTTCCTGTATCTATGGTACGTGTAGATAGAAGATAGATCTGGATTAGCAGTTTCACTACCGACCCGTTGGCAGTTGACCCTTTATGGTTGTGTACTTTGTGGAGTCATCACTACTCCGGTGTATGGTGTTTGTTAACGGATGTTAGATCATGTGTAACGTGTCCCGAGGTATGTCGTGGCTATGGGTTTGGATGATGTATAGTAATGCCCATGGCAGTGTGCGTGTGTGTGTGTAGCCGGCCAGTAACACCCGTCCCATAAAGTGAAGCCTTCTACATAAAATTCACAGTTCCCATGTGATTTGAGTCCGAGACGCCAGCTCTCGCAACACTACGTAGTTGGCCCATCTGAAAATAGGTGATGACTTTCTGATGGACAAGAGATCTCACAGATGTTCAGGTGATCTGTCATCGATAGATTTATACAAGTCGTTAGTATATCTTGAAGTGAATACGCTGTTTACTGTGGCCTATTTAGTTGTGTACTCTCTCTCTCTTTATGTGTGTGTGTGTGTGTGTGTGTGTGTTTAACGTAGATTTCTTTGATAGACAAATCTGAAATGCATCGATTTTTTTTCTCATCGTGGTAAATATTATTATAGCAGGCCTTAGATATAACTATGCTATTCATGGATGTTTATTCACCTAGTCGGTGTTAGACACGCATCATGCGGACGGAATTAACTTTTTTTTAAATATTTTTTATTTTTATTTGAAGCATTTAGTATTTCCATCTACGCCGTTTTAGTGTACGTTGTTAGGGAATACTTAATAGGCGCTGTTAAACAAATTATGCTAATAATGGATAAAAGGAGAGCGGATTTCTTACCAGGGCTCTCACCGGCCCCTGGAGAAGGCCATTTCAGGAGTGGTTTGTTCAATATGTAGATGAGATTCGTGTCACTGCTGTTTGTGTTTGCTTGGCCGTGTACGTGTGTGCATGCATGCATTATAAGTGGTCTGCCGGCCGGCAGTATTGTATTGGCGAGCACACAACGACACAGTCCTGCTCTTGGGTTTAATTGCTCGGAGGCGTTTCGAGGCGTACCTGTTCTGGTTTGGTAGATGACGAATCATGTGTGTCTGTGTGTTTTGTGGCATCTGTCCATATATGTGTTGGCCACTGGTCGTGTTGTGGCAGGTGTGAACACACGAACAGACCGACCTGATATGTGTGCGCGCCTGCATTTGTGCACTGCTGTCAAATCTTTAAAAAATGTAAACATTATATATAGCAGTATATAATCTAAAGTAAATGAAGGCAACAAGAGAATGTTGTTATATATTTTCTGTCTTTATGCGCATGATTTCTCTGCATGAAATAATGCACACATGTTTTTTTTTCTGCATGCATGCTTGAACACACAAGCATGCGCTATACACCGACGTATAGCATATATTATGTACATGTGCCCATTAACCATTGGAGAGGGGGAGAGAGTACATGTTTCACTGTGAAAAGTCGTTTGTTTAAATTCAGTACCCCGTTTATTTTCTGTGCCGGTGGGTTTTTCATCCTCTGCTAAAACACCCACACAACCTTGGACGAGCACCATGATCAAGACCCAAAAGGTCATCCTCCCCCCACCCCACGCAATACTTTTCCGACCACTCCCACTACATGCCGCTCTTCTGTCCTCGTTATCCATCCTATCCTGTATGCCCGTCTTGCCCTAAGCACCCAGTGAGCTGTTAAAACTGGAGCAGCTTTCTCCCGTAATTAGCCATTTCACGACGCCCACAGCCCTCTGATGTACCTGTTGCCTGGCGAAATACCGCAGACATGTTGATTCCATCAGATGTCTGCCGTCTACAAACATGGGGCGCTGCTGCCAGTTTTGGCATTCTGGGCCTCTGGCCGCCTTGAACGGTTCCCGTTGTTTGCCGAATCGGTTAGGTGTGTGCATCGCAAATGTTTAAAGCCTGGATGTGTGGAGTATCGGGTAGAGAGAGAGAGCGAGCGAGCGAGAGATTGCGTGTATGTGAGAGATAATGTGTGTGTGTGCGTATCTGTATGTGCGCGCGCGAGCGAGAGAGACTGGGGAAGTGTTTGGTTTCACTGTAGCCGTGATTTGTTGGCCGGGGTTAAACTGTGTCTGTAGATTAGTGGGTCTGAGCCTAGGCCACACAATATTAGGTCAGCGGGTGCTGGGTCGGTGGATGTTAGGTCACTGAATGTTGTGCCGATGAATGTCCCAGCCACCGAATTTGTGGGAGCGCCGTCTCGCTAAATACGTATATTAGGTCGGTGGATGCCAATCCACGGGCTACCTCGGTAGACGGTTTAGAGTTAGGACAGCGTAAAGTTTAGGCCGCCAAATGCTAGGGCAGGGAATTTGTTACGGTCCATCAGTGTGGTCGAGCTGGTTGTGGGTGTTGTTTGTTCGTGGGGTTTTCGGGTGTCAGGCCATCAGGCTGAATGCATCAAGCGTATTGTGTGTGTGTGCGCGCGTGTGTGTGTGTGTGTGAAGACTGTGTTGGCGGTGGCTGTGTTGAAAGAGGAATGTTAAAGCTTCTCTTCGGATATTGTGTCCGATGGTTGCCATGACAACCGCTAGCGGTACAATCCGTGAGGGAATGCAGAAACTGCGCTCGCCGAACTCCACGCAGCAGCCACTTGTACAAATACGTGCGCACGCACGCACACAGAGAGCGTGCGTGTGCTAGATTGAAAACTTGGCCGTTGCCGCTTGGTGGTGAATCGTCATTTCCGTGTCACCATGTTTTTTTTTACTGTTCTTTATACTAGTGTCCTTTCGTGATCTGCCACCACGTACACATATATACAGACACACATAGCATCGCTTAACTGGTAGCGCGGTTGGCCATAAACCTGCAGCACTTTCGTTCAACATCCGCCGGGCTCTGTAATCCATCTTTCCATTCGCCTCATTACATTTGGAGGTTATTCGGCAAATTTGGCTATCAATAAAGACCTCAAAACAGCATTTTACTTCTACGCACACATACAACACATACACATAGAGAGAGAGAGTTTTTAGTGTGCATACTGACACAGTGGTCATCCAGTCTGTTAGTGATGTGATACTGGAGTCGGGACAGACCAATGTCCAATTAACTGTCACACACACACACACATATATATATATATATATATATGTGTGTGTGTGTGTGTGTGTGTGTGTGGATATAGAGCTCTAGACTGTATGGAATCCGGATCCGTCCAAGCGTTAACATGGGAAAGGTTAACAGGAGAAATGTGACACTTAAACGCTATAGTTACTAATCATATTAGAAGGAAGGAGACATGTCAAGTGGCTCGGGTCATCATTATCGTCGTCGTCATCATCCAAGCTCCTCTGGCCTACTGGTAATTCTAAGTCGGATGGTCTATCTGATAGTTGAATAATGCCACTCTCTCTATTTCTCTCTCTAGTTGGTTTTCTGTGTGTGTGTCTATTTGTCTGCCTTCCTGTTTGGCTGGTTGATTGGTTGGCTGGATTTGTGGGGGAATGGATTGAAGGCTTGTTAGTATCCATCCGTCAGCCTGCACAGACCTGTGTAAGTAGATTAGTGTTGACATAAGCATGCACCTGTGCTTGTACGTCTCCCCCCCCCACACACACACACAGAAGAGGGGGGAGAGGTTGATGAACTTTTTCGGAGCCTATCGAAAAGTTGCATTTCTAGTGTTCACTATCCTGATGAAACGTCCAGAAGGCATTATCTTCACGATTGGTTTTTTTTTAGTACCATTGCCTATTGGACACACTGCTAAAACCCTGCAACCCTTACCGTGTCTGTGTTCTTGACTTTAGAACTCGACCTTGACCTTGATATCGTTAGAGGTCTGTGGACCCAGTGTCAGTCACCTTGGTTTGGCTCTCTGGTGAATGCAGGTGGGAGTGTGGGAGATCATCTAGGCGGGGTTTAGGTTGTCACCACTAACATACAGCTACTGAAGCTATGTTTATGGGAGCAAATATCAGCCAACTAACGACACTTTGGCGACTCTATAGATAGTTGGGGGGGGGGGTTCCGCGTGTGTGCGCGCGTGTGCGTGACAGATGTGACTGTACTGGTTCTGAAAGAAAGGGTAAGTTTCATGTTCATCATTGTGCTGGCATGTTGTACCGTTAGCTAGCTGAACTGGGCTTTTAATATCTCCGTTTAATGTTGAATCGGCTATTTAGTCTGTGTATTTTAACACTGTTGTTTGAAATTGAATACATACGTTATGTTGGTATGGAGAGAGAGATTATTGTAGACATTACTCTGATCGTCCTGTGTGTGTGTGTGTGTGTGTGTGTGTGATGGGGAGGCGCTGGCACACATCACAAATCGTGAATAGAAACTGGATGATTCATCAAGGGAATGAAACCAGAATAGACACTTTTCATGAAGACCCATTTAATGTCTCACCAGTATGTGTGTGTGTGTGTGTGTGTGTGTGTTGATAATAGTATATAAACAGATCGGGTATTTGTGTTAATAACTCGTGAAGTCTCCTCCAAACCCACGCTTCCATGTGCATTACGCGAATAAACAGACAGCAGAGATATTGATGTACAGATTGATAGCTAGGTAGATAGAACAACAACGGGCTGATTTGGTTGATAGATGGACAGGTTGATAGATTAACCGATCGCCATACGAATAGACTGGTGAGTCAGCTGAGTGATTTGAGTTACCGGTATTCACAGAGTAACACGAAGTTGATTGACTCCTGCAGTATGGGCACTTAAATCTCAATTGGTTTTGTAACCATTATTATTATTATTATTATAAGGGTATCATTAATTGAATGGTATTATTAAAGAGACTATCCTATTTATTTTAGTTCTGATATTGGCAACCCTTACCCTACTCTCACCGTGTCCCCCCCCCCCTGCATCACCTCCACACCACCAATCCGTTATCTTAACTCATCTGTTATGTCTGTTTAGACACCATGCATTCCATTTGTTGGTTGAGTGAAGCGGCGCTTTTGGGGCAAGGTCACTAGATTTCATTCATTCTCTCTCTCTCTCTCTCTCTCTCCCCTGCTATCATGCATCCTCGGGCCGACCGCTAGTCTGTTCATGTAATTGGCAAAGCTTGATAGTTCTGCTGAAGTTTATTGTGCCCTGCCCCTGGGTAGTGAGTGAGAACAATCCTGCGGCCGACTGGGGGTGGGCCCCCCTCCTCCTCCATAGGTGTGTGTGTGTGTGTGTGTGTGTGTGCTGCCGTGGAGTAATGTATTGAATCCTAGATAGAGTTGAGCTACAATAACTTTGGCCTGAGTCTGACAACAGCAAGGCCACTCGGTGCTGGTTAATGCAGCATGTTTGTAGATGCACACACACACACATACACACACAGATTTTTTTCTCGGCCCATAAAGTTATCTCTTGTTATGTGTGTGTGTGTGCGTGCTTGTGCGCGCGCGCGTGTGTGTTTGTGTGTCACGCTCTTGGAGGATGGGCGTGTGTGGAAGTATTCACGGTGTTGCGTGAACTACTAGAATCAGGCTTGTAATAGGATTTATTTTATCTGCGTATAGCGTGCTTGCATGAGCGCGCAAACACGCGCATCTGGTGACACACGCACGCACACGTGGGATTCTGTTACTGACCATGCACGGTATGGAGATATAGATCGTGGGCTTGATAAAACAGATTAATTATCTCTGAGATAGTTAACGGCAAGTATCGCTGCGTTTGCGTACATGTGCATGCCACTGTTTGTTTGCTCGTGTACGTGTGCACACATTCTTCGCGGGACAGATTGCTATCCAGGATTCAGCCACTCGATTAATCATCTACCATTATAATTAGAATTTCCGATGTACCAGTTTAATTTCATTAGCTACCACCACCAAATCACACATATACTCACGCACGCACACACAACCCCCCCCCCCACACACACACACATATTATCTATACATCTAAACTTAAGTATGTGTGCCGTTTAATTCATTAATGTTCAGTCATGAATATAGCATCAAGTGTTTGTTTGCTGAGAGATTAGTGCCTCCAGAGCCAGCCATTCAGTCAGTCAGCTATAGCCTCTGGTTCACTACTAACTTATCTATAATATATCTATTACCTGGCTTATAGATATATAGCCAGAGGACCAGCACTTCCAGTGTGTGTGTGTGTGTGTGTGTGTGTGTCCAGCCACGTGCCTTAAGCTACCTCTAGTGTCCACCTTTTCCATAGTCCTACCTTTCAAGACTTTCTTTGTTTAAGGGTCATTTGATTTGTTTTAGAGTATGTTCCTTTCAAATCCAACTTGACTCTTTATAAGTAATAGATTCAGAATTGCAATACTTGTTATCCCACTAGATATTGAAAGTGTGTGTGTGTGTGTGTGTGTGTGTGTGTGGAGAGAGAGAGAAGGAGAGAGTTTCATCCAGATTTATGCATATCGCTTATGCATACATGCATCAAGTGAAAAGTTTGGCAGCGACGTTGCTCTGTTCTGTTCTGTTCCGTTCTGTTCTGTTCTGTGGACACATTACACCGACCGAGCATTCCTAAGCTTTGTGTATCGGCCGCTGTCAGATGTCAAGCCAAATGCCATTAACCTGCCTATAGCTTCCATGTGTATATTGTTGGCTAGTTTTTACCTGCGTGTGCTCTCTCTCTCTCTCTCTCTCTGTGTGTTAGCTATTTTTGTTGCTTGTTGTTATTGAGCTCTTTTTTTCTGGAGCGCGTTCTCTCTCTAAAGATGATGAATGCCGCGAACAAATTGCCGTGTGTTAGGATCGGAGGCTGGGTCGGGGTTAGGTCGTGGCCGAGATACGAAATATGTTAAAATGCATATCGTGGCGTGGCGTACTCTTTTTGTACTCACCTTCTAGCGCACAATAGCATTGACAATGGTCTGAGCCAGTGGCAAGTTGTCGTCGCCACTAGTTTGTGTGTATGTTTGTGTGTGTTGTGCACTGTGTTGTGCACTGCTTGCTTGCTAGCTGGCTGGCTTGTATATTGTAACATTCATTTGTTAGGTAAAGTTGGATGGATGTTTGCGCATCACAATTGTTGTATGTATAAATATATGGGCATGGCTGTGTGTATAGTTAATGTTTGCATGCAGGCAGACCCACATGCACACACATGAATTAGTCCTATACTCGTGCATTCTTAAAGTTAACATTATATCACTGAATTGCGGTGACCTAAAAGGCATCACCTCCTCTAACAGGTGTAACCTTAGGAGTTCACGCCATTGAATTCCTCAAAGCTGCCGACATACACACACACACACACACACACACCTAATGACAAGCCTGCCATATATAAAGAAAAATTGTCCTTCACTGTTGTAGACCTATAACCCTACAAACATACATACACTTATACTCACTATGGCCTATCACTGACAACAAGTCGTCAATAATGGGTTTCACTTTTAATCCGCACCATACGCGCGCGCGCGCGCCCACTCTCTCTCTCTCTCTCTCTCTCTGTGTGTGTGTGTGTAATAGTTGCGTACACACACATACACACACATCCGGAAAAGTGACTACATCTCCAACTATCAACCCAGTGTTCAAGTATTAGAACAGCTCTGGCTAGAAACAGTAGCCGCAATGGGTGAGTTATGAAGGGGATAAGTACAACAGACCACCTGTGATGTGGTGGTAAAATACGTAATCGATATTGTTACGTTTTCTGGGCAAACTCAGAGGGTAACTGCTTTCCTTTAATTCCGTGATTGTTCGCTGTTATTTTCCTGTGATTGAGTAGTAGCTGTTGTTGTTGTTGTTGTTTGGTCCCCAGCACATACCGCCTCACTAAATTAAAGCCGAATGTTTAAAGAGCCTGCGGTACGTGATGTTCGTACAGAACTCTTGTGCCGTAGCTGGGAGGGGACGATTATTGTCAAGTTCCGGACGAGACTGTGGGTGTTGTTTTATTCAGTCGGCCAGTCACCACTGATTACTGCACTCGGCTCAGGTCTGCATGCACAAGTACTACACCGATTCGACCAGGTTTTGCATTAATGCACGCTTCCACGCACGCATGCGCGAATCGTCGTGTCAGTACGGCCTACTGATGTGCATGCCTCTGTGCGGCGAAGCAGTCGTGTTTCCTGACTCAATTAGCCTCAGCAAAAGACGCAGCGGCAGTTTCACCAGCCCCCCCCCCCCGCGCATGTACCGATTTCCTCACCATAATGTGTCACAGAATGTTGTCTAGAGAGAGACAGACAGAGAGAGAGAGAAAGCAAGCTTTATTACCCGTTCAAACCATAACGTGGACCCGTTTCACGCGATAACGTGCGTCGTCTGGGTCTATCTAACCGAACACCCAATATGGGCTCTTTGGCCTCGCATACCTGTACTATAATGTCCCACACTACCTGCCAATCGGTGAACGTTGCCAGCCATATGATACTTCCCCGCACTCAGCCTCCCCCACCACCCATCTCAACACGTCCCCCAGCCCCTACTTAGGAGCCGGGCTTCACACCTGACGGGGTCCAACCACGCAGAGATACCTCGCGTAGTGCGGCCACTTCCTTTCCACATTAATATCTCGTCTCTTCGTTCGGACCAGGATTATTTATTGGCTTTGTGTGTTTGTCACACCATAACGATTTCAGTGAAGTTAATATTAAGATGAGCAGTGACCTTGAATGTGTGTGTGTGTGTGTGTGTGGTTTTGTGTGTGTGTGTATAGAGGTTGATATCAGTGACACTAGTTGTAGGACATACTTGAGAGCGCTCTAGTGTACTTAACACGAAGATAATTGTTAGCGCGACTCATTCGGTGTTTGGCTCATTTACTTCAGTCAAACATGTAACTGATCATATATAATGGTGCTGTAATAATACAAAATAATACTGTCGTACGTTGTATGTAGATTTTGCTAGTAGAAGCCATCCAGAGGTTTTGTACATATGACCGCAACATTTACAATACAACAATATGTACAATATTCTGTTGGTTTGTAGGAAAATCAGGCGCATCCGCGCTGCAATTAGGAGCGCGTTGGACCACAGATCACTACCACCCGAGTTCGACTCTCGGGTTGGGCATATCTAAAAGTTGGTTCGTCTTTGACTTCGCTTCATTGCCTCTGGAAGTCGGTCGGCCCATTTAGCCTAGCATGTGCACAAAAGTGGCCGTAAAACATCAATCATCTTGTATGAAAATCGGAAATGCTGATAAAATTGTCTATCGGTTACGCAGAATTGAGACATGAGCTATAATGGATTTGGTTTGGCTTCTTTTGTCATCGTAAATCCAAAGCATTGTATTACTACTATCTGTGATTTGTAAAGTATAATATACTTGGTATATCCAAAGCATTGTATTATTATGTATATCAGGTCATAGCAAGAACGTAACAGGAATTTCCACGTTATCTTTGTTAGTGTTATTAATGATAAGCCATAAGTGTTCATTTTTGACGTGTTTAATTGTTTTTATATAGACTGTGAACAAATTATTCTGGTTAGTTGGTATCTAGTTATAGTTGAGACTGGGGTAGCTACAGGTGTCTTGTTTAACCTTTGTGTACTCATTAAGGTCAGGGCTACTGTGGGCTATTGGTTATGAATTTTAGGCCATTTCTTCGGGATCATGGAGGCAGAAATTCAGATTTCACGCTGGTCAGTGTCCACTTTATGCTTATGGCGTACGTGCTTCATCTAGGTTTTTAAAAGGGCATTTTCAAAGGTCAAACTTCGAAATGGCCAGTTACTACTAATGACAGCGAGTTATGTGTAACCTCTGACCTGACATTATAACTTTGCTTTTGAACTTTGATACGGACGAACTCGAGCGCGTGCACCCGCACATACATACATACATACATAGATACACACACACACGTATGTACGTATACAGTGCCTTTAAATGGACTATGCAATAAATTCTACTTTTATTATGCATGCACACGTGCGGCAGAAAATCCATACACACACGGAGAGTGTGTGTGTGTGAGAGAGAGAGAGAGAGAGTGGGGGGGGTCCTTGTCCATAGACTAACCGACTGTAAATAGCTTTGCTTTGCCGGTTTGTATAGCCGAGAGCGTTTTTTATGCATCTCGGTGCGTGCATGCATAGAAATATGGTCGTGTAAGATATCATCTGGTGTTCGGTGACAGTTCGGATTACGAACGGCGAACCACCGGCTCGTCGAATGGTGGTCGTCGACGGTCTTCTTCCTCGCTCAGCCACACACACACACACACACACACACATAAATGGCCGTCATATTGAAACGGGCGCATTGCCGACTCTATTCGACAAACAGTGCACACTGGCGGCAATATGTATTGCACACACACACACACCCGATATATGTCGCCAACCCGACCCTCCCCCATACGCCCGGTTGTCACCTATATTTAATCATGAATTATTTCTGTTTACTTGGCACGCCAATGTCGTCTGAGATCCATTCACGCCGTTGGCCTTTCTTCCGCTGCCACGGCGAATTTTTCGCATCGCGATTATAGAAAAAAAATACGATGCAAAATCATTTTCCTGTCGAGATTCTTGAGACCGGAGTAAGTTTACACTGTAGTCAATTTTCATTAGTATTTTGGTGGTTATTTTATTTCTGCACCTCACCAGATTGTGTGTGTGTGTGTATGCGCGCGCGCGCGCATGTGTCCAATCGTGCGTTTTATATTCGAATTACTTAGTGTTTTAAGCGAATGATTGTTGCGCGTCGTTGTCGCTGTTTTTTCCCGTAACAACTGTGTGAGTTATTGATGTAATTAGTGTCTCTCCGCTGTCAATCCTAGGTCTAACCCTCTCCCGTCTCTGTATCTACCTCCCTGCTTCATCCCAGTCTACTTAATGCATGTTATAATGCCAGTGGACACGCATTCTTAGACCACGTGGCTAGTTCTGGAACCAGTAGCCAAGGACTAGACGGATTTTACTAACTGATGCTGGTTACTTGGTATGTATATATGGATTTGGCTGTGGCCAATTTTGAGGTGGTAGTCTGTGGATGAGGGGGTGGGTTCCAGGTGCTGGATAAAGTAGTGGTGTCTGGGTAACGTGAAGAGATGGTGCTGTGACGAGACTGACCACAGATGTGTGTTATCTCCATGTGTTTGTTAGCGATGTGTAAAAAGGCACTGGCACGGAGAATCAGAATCCTAAATACAACCAGGGCTGTGACTTTTCATGCGGAGACCTGCGATGTCTCGCCGGTGTGTGTGTGTGTGTGTGTGTGTGTGTGTGTGTGTGTGTTGGGCTTCGAAGATTCAATCCACGTAGAGGTCAGCGAGCTGGCATACCATCTCCGTATAATCAGGAATACCACCACCCTGGGGTCCGTCGCATCTTCTCAAATACTCCACAGGCGGCTTATTGATTGATGACTTTTTTATATACTCGATGATGGCCACCACATTTATATCATTTGTTCTATAAGACGGTCCAGACCTGTGTGACTTAGACTGGCCATACTGTTAACTTAGCCTCGACATCCAGTATGAACTGTATACTCGTCGAATAACGCGCGTAACTATCGCGCTCTTTTTAAAGCTATTTGCCTTACGGTCCTCACTATATCCGACAGTGATTGGGTGATGGCGCCACTGGTTCGTTTCGTTGGTAACTGTTGGCTTACAAGGCCACAAGAACAAATAAAATATCGGCTTTATGATGGCCGGACTGATGCTAATCCCGTATGACACTTGAGAAGGGATCCATCGCGATGGAAGTCGGATGGGGGTGGAGTGGGGGGTGATGTCGTGAACTGGGTTTGGGACGTGAATTTATAGGGACGATGGTGGTTCTGTCCGGTTTGTCCTGGTGATGATTCCAGTGGAAGATCGGCTTGTCACACACACGCAGAGAGAAAGAGACAGACAGACAGACAGACGGATGGACGGAGTCCATTTAGTAGCCCCGTCACCTGCCACTCAGTTGATGCCAATTTGTTTGACAGAGCAGTGATTGTGTATGGTGGCTGATTGGCCACTGATGTACCATTAGGTACTGTATGTCCGTGCGTGCACGTGTGTGTGCGCGTGCGAATAGGCACATCCATCCATATGATAAATCTACGCATCAGCTTGACTATGCCAAACCAAACCTGTACTGATAAGTTGACGTTTGTATTCGTAAGCACGCGTGCCTGCGTGTGCGCACATGCCGAGGAGCGGTTTTCATCACGTCGCGTCTGAGGTCGATTCGCCAGTACCGTTGTCCAATGCCATTTCTATATATCGTTCCACATTTAGTACGCCACCGTCACCTGTATAGTGGCTAGCCAACATGATGTAACAAGAAGCCATCTTTTAGCAGTATTATCTCTCTAGTCGGGGATCTCCTACAGGATTTAACCATTATAAGCAGCAATTTCAAATTACAAAGCTATCGCCTGGCTTTATGTTAGCGGCCGACAGGTATTATTAGTCGGTTTGGTCTTAACAAGCAGATGGTCTTAACAAGCGGGTGGCCTTGATGTACAGGTAATTTGCGTGGAGGGCCCTTTGTTATGAGGGGTGTCGCTGTCGTTGGCGCTGGATTCGTAATGGAGAGGTGGTCTGTTGGTGCGGTTCTTCTCCGGGTTGAGTTAGTTATTTATGGGAGGCTGACCGTGAATGAAGGTTTAGATTGTTTAAACTAAATGATATGCTTTGCACACAGTGTCGTTGATCCAGTAAGTGGATCGGTGATTTGAGTCAGTGAGTGAGTGAGTGAGTGAGTGAGTGAGTGCCCCAAACCTGTGAGTGAGTCAGTCGGTTAATTAATGGTTGACAGGGCAAAGTTTAGCCACGCACGAAGGTTATTTAGTATTAACTCTTGTAACATGACAAACGAACGACAACACGATGGGCTAACACACTAAACACTGGAGCTCTCGACGGGGGGGGGGTTCTACGTAAGAAGATAGTTTTATTAAGTCCATGCGTTTAGCATTAAACAGTCTGGATGTGTATTGGCATACATGGCTAAAGTGGCTGTGATTTTTATTAAAAGTAGCCGTTCAAATCGTTGTTGTCGGGTTACACATAATGGTAACTAGCTTTATAAGTTTAGTTAGTGTTGTTGTATGGTTTAATGTTTTTTACTCCTTTAATGACCCGGGGTAATTAATATGAAGGTGAAGCTTCAGACACACGCACGCACACACACACACACACACACACATATATATATATATATATATACCCGCGTATGTGTAGTTTAAGTAGTTCTATTATGAAATTAATTAATAGATCCAGTTTCTAACCGTGTCGGGCTGCGTGCTGCCGGTTCAGGATACCAGAAGAAATAGGAGAGGACGTGTTATTGTCAGAGATAGCAGTGTATGTGTGTGTGTGTGTGTGTGTGTGTGTGTGTGTAGCTTGGGATGATTAATTGGAGACTTTTTTGTGACGCTGCCCACAAGATATTGCGTCAAATTGCGGAATTGGTTTGATGTGACACATTTGATTAAAAAGATGTGAGCTTATTTTTATGCTAGGAACGCATATCTGGGATGACAGTCGTGTGCTCGTTCCTGATGTCTTAAATATATGGCGCCTCCGTGGTCTAGCGGTAGCGTGTTGGACTACAGTTCACTACCACCCATGTTCGGATCTCGGCGTCGGCATATCTGAAGGTTGTTACATCTTTGACTTCACTTCATTACCTTTGGAGGTTGCTCGGCCCATTTAGCCTACCATGTGAACAAAGGTGGCCGTAAAACATCAATCATCATCATCCTGGTGTCTTATAGGTGTCTGTGTGCGTGCGCAAAGTTATAGATATAGACATTTATTTATTTTCATTTCCAAACAAATGCAAGTGTCATATATTAATTGAAAACGATGGCATATTTATAATAATGTTGGAAATGGAGGGGGGTGATATAACCAATTAGGTTAGGTTGGGTTGTCTTCCCACTTCCCCCTTTATATCATTGTGATATCTGAAATGGCAGATGATTGATTGTTGCATCAGAGTTTTTATCAAAAAACGGAAGTATGCAAAACTTTATTGGACCCCCAACTTTGCGACAGATATTCTCTCTCCCCCCTAACGCTGATCCACGGTCCCACGAAACAGGTCGTAGTAGTAGTCGGCTTAGGTTCGTCTCGTAAACAGCACCATAGCCGAAATAATTCAATCCGAAACATTATTACCGTTGTACGTTGTCTCGAGCCACAGTACCGGTGCTGCCCCCGAAGATGGCACCAAGGTGAAAGGGTTAATGCGCTCGTGGAGTTGTTTTCTCTGCGGCATAAAGTTATGACTTTAGCCGGGAGCTGAGGTACGACGATCACAGAGTGGGCAGGCATATCTAGTTTTAGAGAGCTTCCAAACACCGGACCCGAACGATACCGGGTTCGGTATCGTTGACCTTATGGCACGCTTCTGGCGAACAATGAAGATGACCGGCCCAGAATGGGACCTGGTCTCGGACAGCAAGTAGTTCTTAAATGATGCTGCGAGTGGCCCGAAATTTATTGACACCATAAAACTGTGGTCGGCGCTAAATGGTCGACTTAGTTAGGCTGTTGTCAGTAGGTGGTGCTGTGAGTGGTAGTGGTGGGAGAGAGCGTACTGAACTGGTTGGATTCTTCAGGAGCAGTGGGGGGGGGGAACGGGGAAATTCCTCCTGTCGTTCATTAGATGATATTGTATTGGATTATTTGGTCGTCACGATGACAGCATTGTTATAACATATCAACTCCCCATTGTGGAATTTCGGACAAGAGTTTTAACATGGAAGTATTGTATAATAAATTGTGCTGTTCTTATCGTAACCTACACTTCGTTGAGTGTCCCACTGACTGGTCGTCGGAATTAAATGTTTATCATTAGTTGAGAATTGTTAATATGTTCTCACCCAATTTTGTATTCGATGTTACTTGGGGGGGGGGGGAAGCCTCTTGAGCGTTTCTTATTGGGATATGGGTGCCACAAACTGGGATATTCACCGTACAATGGCTTTGAATATTTCTTGTAATGTCCTACTTTATTTAATTATTATTACTGTCGTAATTTACCGTACCACTGCTCTTCAGCTGATAAAATCCTTTTTATTTTATTAATATTATTATTATTCATCCTTTCACACGCGCGCGCGCACACACACACCAGAGGTCACTGTACTGTCCTATTGTTAGCGTTGGTGATTTTTCGCTGTGTCAGCATTCCTGTCCCCGTTGATGCTGCCTCAGTGAGCAAGCGTTCTCTTGTAAAGCGGCCAACAAAAGGATCCCGTGTCGGGCAGGATTCAAGGTTATCAAGTGTTCTGGATGTCTGGATGTCGCCGCGCTCACCTGAATGGTATCAGTGTCACGGTGTGGCTGGATGGCCTCTGGTAACACAGCTGCTCGTTAGGTGATACACAGGTAAGCTAGGGCCCCTCTATCTGGCTAGGTCTACCTATGGGTCTAGGTCTGATGCTGATGCTGATGCTGGCAGTAGTGATGGTGATGATGGCGGTACTGGCGTAGACATAACCATAAATTGTCGGCCGGCCACTCACAGTTAATGCTAATTAGGTGTGGCCAAGTGACCGACCCGACGACTAGCTTGGTGCCGGACGTTACATAAATCAGCCACCCGCCGGCACAGTTGCACCTGAACAGGTGCGCTAATCCTGGTTTATATCAGCTGATAATTAACGCCGGCCATTCTTTGGATGTCTTTTGACACCAGGACCGGATCGTGCCATTACCAGAACTCTACGCGCCTGTGGCGGTCGAGGTTTTTTTCTTCTCTTTGCGTAAAAGTACAGATAACGCCTTCATCACGTCTGTATGGGGGCAGTTTTAATCAAGTAGCTTATTTTACTGTGATGTTAGGAGTATTAAATTGTTTCATTATTATTTTATTGGTAGAGTTATATAATCTGATATTAGGTGTGGTCACTTGGTGCTAAGAGATAATCCTTAATTATAGATGTGGTTGCTAGGTTATTTTATCATGCCATGGTTGCTAGGACATGGTATGATGTCATGGTAACTGAGTTATTATCCTGTGGTTACTGGGACAATGTATGTTGCCATAGTGATTACTTGTATGTCTTATGTCATGCCATTGTTACTGGTGACCTTGTATCATGCCATGGTTACTGGATATCTGACATCATGCCATTGTTATTGGTGACTTTGTACCATGCCATGGTTGCTGGCATTTTTATATCATGCCATGGTTACTGGCGATTTTATATCATGCCATGGTTTTGGGAGATCTTATATCATGCCATGGTTATTGGAGATCTTATATCATGCCATTGTTATTGGTGACTTTGTACCATGCCATGGTTGCTGGCGTTTTTATATCATGCCATGGTTACTGGCGATTTGATATCATGCCATGGTTTTGGAGATCTTATATCATGCCTTGATTATTGGAGATCTTATATCATGCCATGGTTATTGGAGATCTTATATCATGCCATGGTTATTGGAGATCTTATATCATGCCATGGTTACTGGAGACGTTGCATCATGTCATGGTTATTATCGGGTTTTGGTATTAAACCGTGGTTAGTGCATCGTCGAACCTTATTACGGCTACTGGGGTATTATACTATGTTGTGGTTAGTGCTGTTTATTCTAGGGCAATATCGGTACTGCTGTATTGTACAGCCTACGCTGTCCCTCTAAAGACGTGTATGTGGAAAGAGATAGAGAGAGAGAGCGCGCGAGAGAGACTGACTAACTATAATTGTATGTAGATGCGACGCGATGAATGTTTAATTTCTTTGTTGTTTTTTCTTTGTAATTTCTTTGTCATTTCATCATTTCCCCATCGGAGTTTGTCTTCACCGGCAGGCACCAGGCGTTGAGAGAGCTGCCGCCCGAACTACCTAACCCTGTGGGAAAATAGAATTCTCTCGCCAATTCTCCCTCTCAACCCTTACTCAGCCATTTGCTTCTATATGGTAAAACCACTTTGAGGCGTGTACAGCCCACATACCTAGGAAGGTTGGCCAACGCTTCGACAGCTGCCAGCAGTTTTATTCGTCGCTTTTTCTGTCTGTGCGTCGCTGACTGATTGTTTCGATGCATGCCAGCGATGAAGCGGGAACCGGGTCCGGTTTCACCGGCAGAGGGTTGACCGGTGTGAGAGAACCGACGTCTTTAATTGGTCCGTAAGACGTTTGGTGGATTTCGGGCGGTTTTGTCGCCTGTTTTATGTCGACGGTTGGAATTGTTTGTTGTCGGCGGGCAGACAGCATTCGTCAGTTTCTATCGTGTCAGATCAGCGCCAGATACTCCTCGCTTGGCACGTGTCGGCCATCGTGGAGCTGGTGAATCGTTAATGAATCGAGCTAAATTCGTGGTACGAAGTTGCGCAAGCCGTCGTCCGCCTGTTGGACCGGTGGAGTTTTCGACGTGGCCCCGCCCGCATGCACCCAGTTGGGCCGATCTTCTGTTCGGTTGGGTACGGCCCGCGTGTCCGGTTTGGACTAGTCTCTGACCACGATCCGTGGCCAGTTAGCGCTAATAACGGGATTTGTCCTGGCGGGACGACCATTTGCCGGGCCGTAATGGCCCCCAATACAGTTCAATACCGGGAATCCTGGGCGTTCAATATTCCCTCTCAGTGCCACCCAATCAGGACGAGGACGATATATACTGAAGTAGCCTTAACTGTGTCAGCGCTGTCTGACTCCGGGGGATGGGTGGTTTGAGGTTAAGGGAAGGGGGGATTCTTGTATCCATCACGCTGTCTGGTCAATTCGCTGCTAATATGCCTGCTGTGCATGCCACAGACTGAAGATGTCGGTTGGTGATGGTTGCGTGGTGGGAGGGGGGGGATGTTGACTCTGCCTGGTCATTGTCCCGCTGTCTACCACCGAGTCGCCAGGCCCTGGTGTAATACTCCCCCCTCTCTCTCGGAACTCCCTCTCGCGGCGTGCACCCTGCCCTAGCCACGGCACTCCCCCAGCTGGCGCCGCTCCGGTAATGTTTATTGATCCAGAAGCGGGAGACAAATAGACGTGCGGTGCTGTGTGGCTGGCCACGTGGGCCTGCCTATATCGGCCTGCGGACTCTCGCAGGCCCGGCCTGCATGCCTAGTTGGCCGGCCACTGCGTGTGGAGATGGCTGCTGGCTTACCGTTCCAACGACGAACTGTTTTCGCCTCATTTCCACCGTCTCTCGTTGGCTGTCTCTGACGTCTCTTCCACTTTGTCCTGCATTCTGCCTCCTGCTGTCTATATCAGGAATGTCGGCCACCGAGAAAAGCCTCCCCTCTCTCTGTCTGTCTGTCGGCTCTTGGGTATTCTCGGTACATCCTCTTGGATTGCATTCAGCACACACACACACACACACACACACACTGAGTGAGAGTCTCAGCCCACTTGGTCTCCTGTGGTCGGTCCGGTGGGTGAGTGGGTGGGTGTGTGGCTCGAGTTGGGCTATGTAAGGGAAGAGTTGCCACTGGTGGGTGGTTAGGTGGCGGGAAGACACACTGTGCCGAGGGGGTGTCGTATTGACGGCACCAAATAGCTTCCATCTCCTATTATTGCCGCGGCATGGCCTTGTCTGTCTGCGCATCGGCGGCGTCGCGTGGAAGACTGGGCAGCATGGCCAATGGTCGGCCGTGTGCGTATGAGGGAGGGGTGTTTCCGATGGCGGGGTATATTTATAAGATTGCTCTGTAGGTATGTAGACCGGTCGGGTGGTCGGTTGGCCCACATGCAATCAGCTCGGATTGCCGTCTCTGATACGACCTTGAGCCGTGCCGAGGACAAGAACCGCGAGACAATGTAATGACGGCGACAGAATGTGACGTCCTCAGTCGGGCATCTCCCCCGCGCCAGAGACCGCGCCCACCTTTTACAACCACCCATTCCTCCCTCCTCCGATGCATCCCCCTCCCTCGGCCACTTCATCCGTCTGCCTTCCATTTCAATGCCGAGATAAATGCACTAAAGTGATCGGTGCGTTCTCTCTGTGTTTTACTGAAGTATGATTCTAAGATGGAGCTAATAAATTAATGTCATCCCCTCTCCCTTTGCCGCAAATTGAAGACTAGGGATGCTGAAATGATGATGATGATGAGAAATAGAATCGGAAATTTTGTCACCTGTCTTCCCTAGGTTTCTTATTGCAACGCAAGGCAACATGTTTTCTTTTGATTGTTTTATACTTAAAGTATGTTAATAACTATTATCTCCTGTATTCACTTAGTAGCTGTGTTTGAAATACTGTAGTTTACTGTCGTTAATTGGGGCTTCTGCTGTGTGTGTGTGTGTGTGTGTGTGTGTGTGTTAGCTGCTGGTGTAGTTGGTGTAGCGATGACCCCGTTGTCTTTTTGGTGGTTTTCTGTTACCATGGTAACAGGTATTGTGAGTTCACGTGAAGAATCTCATTTTTATAGTAACGTGGGTAATCCTATAGCTGTCGGCTGGGTGTTATAGGCAGTTGGGTGGTTATGTTCCCCCGCGCGCGCGTGCGCGAGCACGCATGCACAGAGAGAGGGACAGTGTGTGTGTGTGTGTGCGTGTGTGTCAGCAATAGGTAGCAAATTGCATTTTGTCCAGACACTAATTTCTACAGACTGTGTGTGTGTGTGTGTGTGTGTGTGTCTACCCCCTCACTCACACCAGCTTTCTGCGTGCCCCTTTCCACGCGCTGTACCTACTGCTGCAAGTATCTCTCCCGCGCCAGTAATAGGCCTAGTGCAGCTATTCCGAAGCTTGTTGTTCAATCAGCGATTGATACATTTCTGTTTGGAATCTCGGCGGCCGACAGCATTATTCCCAGTAGTAAGTACTATCGTTATGACAATATCGAAACTGAAAGAAGGATTTTGTCATTCATTGCGACCTTCACCTATTCTGTTACGATTTTATCCATTAGAAGAGGCTGTACTTATGTTTACGATGTTTGGTGAGGGTGACGTGTTAATTTGATTGATGTCTTCTCGCAATTTGCTGGTTGTCATACAGTTTTGATGCGTCAGTTCGTGTGTTAGGACGGACGGTCTGTCTCTACTGTCCGTTTGTCTCTATTTAATTGTCTCTCTATGTGACTGTCTGTCTGTCGGTCTTTGTTTGTGCGAACATGCTTTCACCATCGGCAGAACACCGGCTGATAGACACAATTAGAGGCCTACAGACTTGTTCCTGCCATCTCGCGACTTGCCAAAAACCCATATGTGTGTTCAGCATATTAATACCGCCTCATTGGGCTGTGTTTATTCGCCTACATGTTACGTCCACAGGCACACACGCACACTGAGAGAGTTGTCCATTCGTTGAACACAGGCGGGCATGATTATCATCCAATTCTGCCTGTGATGTCAGCTCGTGCTGTGGCATGTTCCTTTATGGTTTGTTTCTGGCTTCCTGTTAAAAGCTAGCCTCCTCTTCTGTAATGTCTATTTATTTGCGATTGTCATGCGAGCTGCAGCTAATATTGCCGAGATCCTGCTCATCTCTGCGCTGCTCTAGAATGTCACTGACTGAAGCACCTCAGTTGGTTTCTTGTCACAGTTGGGAGCACGTTTTGTTCTTTCAGTTGTGTCATTTTCTCACCTTTACACGTCAGGTCGTGGTTCTGTGGCGTCAAGACTTATTCCAACATGGAAGTGTGAGATCAGTTTTACTCGTTGGATGTTCAGGGTTCAGGGTACAGTCGGAGCTTGAAGTGGAATTATTATGGTATCATCCTCACATCATCATCTTCATAATTCTTGTATGGAACGCCTTGCTATGAATGCTTAAATAGGCAGAATATTGAGAGATCCAGCTTTGTACACACACCACACTGTGGCTAGTTGTCCAAAACTTTGTCAGTCAAAACTTATATATAAATCTTCATTTGTCCAATTGGCTTCCTGTTGGTGGTTTATTTCATTGCTCTCTTTCCATGGACGGATGTCATAAACCGTAAACATGGTGACCAGGTCACCATGTTTACTGGCTTTATCACAGCTCACCCATACTGTTACAGAATAAGAATTAATTTTTACGGATTTTTAATCTGTTAAGGAGTAATGTTATAACGCATAATCGTGTGGGTTCTAGTTTCAAGTTGAAGTTTGGATTCATATTAGCGGATAGAATGTTTACTTACATGCCTGACATTTTTTAGGATTGGTGTTGACTTTGTATGAATATGATTATAGAAATTCAACAGATTATAGAAATCCAACAGATTATAGAAATCCAACAGCCTCAGTGTGTTAAATGGCATACATTTGTATTGGTCTCCAAACGATAATTCAGAAATTATCCATCCTCTCTCTCTCTCTGTGTGTGTGTGTGTGTCCCATGCAGTTTGATCATCAATCTCTAATATTGTACATCCCATAATTTGGCGAACGTTTCTACTCTGGACATTAATCTTACCGAATGTCATGTTATTTATAGCTTATTTGTCAAAGATGTTTTGACCACTTATTCACCTAACACACCTGTTCCAACATATGTCACCAGAGGTCTCCAGCTTACGGTGCCATTAAATCTTGATGTGTTTTTCAATTTCAGAACTGACATAGACTCCCGCGGGGGGAGGGAACATACAGCTACCTCGATTTGAAGCGGTTGAATTTGGAACAAGAAAAAAAACAGCGAAGAAATTCACTCGTACCAAAGCAATAGTTACAGTGAAAACTGGAGAGGCTGACCAGAGGGTCGAAGGGGAGGAAAACACGAACGTCAAGGGGTATCTTAATTTGCGACGAGACGCCAGTGTTTAACAATGAGTGCGAGGTCATGTTGGTTAGGTAGCCCTATGTCGAATCGCACTAAAACGACGTTGAATTCGGAACATGGACAGCAAAAGTAACAGCGACACGAACAACAATGAGGCACTAAGATTGGCCAACCATGACATAAGCGCTGGCCCCACCCCTTCAACCTCTGGCATCGCGCAGCTCATCAAGGAAGTTGACGGAGTCACCGAGAATGGCGGTCACAGGAATTCAAGTCCTCCATCACACGATGAAGAAGTGCCGAAGTTGACCGACGGGTCTCCTACTGAAGACGAATTCATCCTGCCATTAGATGGCAGCACCGAAGCAACAGGCAAAAACCCAAAATCATCTGGACATATACGCGCCAACTGTTGTAACTTGTGCGGGAAGAAATGTTGGAAAGCCAGCGACCTCAAACGCCATCTAGTCTACCACCTGCGGCGCAAACCATTTAAGTGTAATGTAAGTAGTAGATTAGTTGGCCGTGGATGTTATGTTATTATCAACATAAAATCAACATAATATTAATAAATGCAGCTATTTAAATATCATACTCTGAAAAGCTGCATAGTTTATGCCTTCTGTAGCTTGCCTTCGTAATCTGAGGCTTGAAGCTTAATTGGAATTATTTCGGTGAGATACTTGGTGTTATATGGTTGACCTGGCACTCTAGTTAACTTCTCCACCCAGTGGGCCATGATTTAAAGCCACATGGTTACCCTCGCCCGTGGCTGTGTAATGAGCTACGTGTATATCATGTTAGCAACATCAGCCTGTTTTCTGCATATGATGTGAGTAGCTTAAAATGATTACTCTTTATAATTAATGGGATTCTTTGCACTAATTTGCCTTGTATCATGATGGCATGCCTAAAAGCAGACAAGTAAAGGTCATAGTTGAAGGCGAGTCCTTGTCCATTGGTGCCAATAAATGAGAATCTAATATAGATTATTTTCAGAATGAAACAATTCCAAATTCTGCAATGCATGATAGAATTTTGATGCATTGGGATCGGTTTGGAAGGGGGGAGGTAGGGCAGGGAGATGGATAAAAAATATTGCTTTACTTGGGTTTGCTGTAGTCAATTACCAGGGTATTAAAGTCATCATTGTATAAAAGGTAGGAGTAATTAAATTGTCTAGACTATAGAAATAATAATGATGGTGTTCCACATATTTGGGTTCGGTTAGGTAAAGCTGACAGGATTTGGTATTTTCTATCACTTTCCTAAAAACTTTGTGGGCACTCCAGTGGTACAGCGGCTGGAGCATAGCACCGTAAACTCGTTTTTTTCTTCAGATTCTAGTCCGACTCGTGCATGTCTTTGTGGGATGTATCTCTGTTCACTGGCCCTCAGACATATGCCCCAGAAATGTCCTCAAGTAGGTAGAGTGGGTTTGAACAGGATTTGACGTGGGAAGGATACTTTATGAATATATTTTAAAGTTTTAGGCATTGTTCCTGTTGTTCGAGAAGACATACTTGAGGAATTATTGCTGAAAATTTGTTAACCAGGCTTCGGTCGTTTCACACTGTAGATGATTGATGTTTTACGGCCACTTTTGTTCATATGGTAAGCTAAGTGGGCCGAGCGACCTCCAAAGGTAATGAAGCGAAGTCAAAGATGAAACACCCTTCAGATATGCCCACGCCGAGATTCGAACACGGGTGGTAGTGACCTGTCGTCCAACGCGCTACCAACTAGACCACGGAGGCGCCCCGTTTCACATTGTAGACAAATGTTTCTGATCAAATGTATCTATTAGCAGTCAAAGTGAATAGTCATATTCACTGTGAGCGTCTGTCATTTAGAAACCGCATTGATTCCTGTTCATCAAAGCATTACCGAGGACCTAATTGTTCATTAGTTTGGAGAAAGTTGTGCCTCTGGATGTGCGTATTTGCGCGCATTTTTAGTTTAGTATCAGAAATTGTTGTTGTCACAATGTGTAGATTATTAATCAAGATCTGAATACAGAATGACGACTTTTCATACTAATACACTTTTAGTGCTGTCTCGTTGTTCCCTAAATACAGGAAACCCCTAAAAGTGGGGTTTGGTCTTCTGATCAAAGAGATCTTGTCGAATTAGAGGGACCACATTTTAGCGTCCAGGTTTAGCTGGCTGTAGTTAGTACAGATAGTTTTTATCAAAAAGACTGCTAGTTTGGCGTGGCTTACTGTTAAGTGTTGGTCTTCAGTATTTGTGTGCGTGCGTGTGTGTAGTAAGTTTCACGAAATTGTTAGATTCCCACATAGTCGACATGCACCATTGTTAAGGTAGATCCCCTCCTCCTCCCCGGGAAGAGCGTATATACCGATGAGATCCGGTCATTGGCACCGCGTACATTATACCGAAGTTCCTTATTAGGGATGCATGCAGGTGTGTTGCGGCACCGTGGTCATTAGCCACGAGCCTGGCACTGATTTCTCGGCTCCCGGGATATGGGATAAAAGCCAGTTGGTGTGTGTCTGGCATGTCTGCCTGCCTGTTTTCGTGGCTCTGACGAGGGGCTGGAAGTCTTGTCCCTGCCTACACGGCCGGCGACTAGGCGTTGTTTTAAGGGAATACGTACGTACACGGCGCTCAGAAGTTGGTTGGAATTCTGTGTCAACACGGTGACCATATTGCCAGTCGGGATTTGGTAAACATTCCACCGTTTGGCGGCATGGGATGTGCGTCGGCGGCTAAATTTGGCTCTACTTCGGCGAGATGCTCTCGTGTAAGTCTAGAGAAGTAAAATCGATCTGGTGTTTATTTTGGTATCGCTGTGCATTTAGCTGAACTCTCCTTTTGTCTGTCTGTCTCTCTCTCTCTCTCTCTCTCTCTCTCTCTCTCTCTCTCTCTCTCTCTCTGCCTGATTTATTATGACAGTAAGAACTGGCAGCTAAGGTGATAATATCTTAATAGGGAATAGATAATGGTATTGTGTGTATAGGTAATGCCGTCGTTTCTGTTAGTTAGCCGGTTTATTTATGTACGTCGGTCGTGGATAACAACACCATACGAGGAAGGAGACAGCCGTCATCGTGGCGAAGTTCCGTCCGTGAAGAGAGTTACACTCGTTCTGTCCAATCTTGGTACAGCGACGGCGGCGGAGATCGCTATCTAGATGAGAACGAAGGAACATAGAAGTAAACACTCGGTGTGTGTCTTTTCTTAATGCCACAACGTACCAGGCATGAATAATGTATCGTCTGCAACCGTCGCTGATTTTGTGGCTTTCCCGCCGGATCGCATGACTGTGATTTTCATTATGGTGTATCGACAGTTCGACCATTGTCTTCGTTTTGGTCCGTTTGTATGCGTGCGTCTGTGTTTGCGTGCTTGACTTCGGCTTCGTCTGTGTGTGCACCGATTCGCGTGCAGGTATGTTTTAGATGTTGAGGTAAAGACACTAGCTCCGATAGCAAATTAATCATCGTCGATTCATTTGGGAAATTCCGCCAGAACAACATCGAACTGAGTAGAGCGCATGCTCATGCGTGTATGGATGTATAATATGCATTATGTCCGCCGCTCCATCCAATTGATTATTGCCTATTTAGCGAAGCAATTTTCTCCGGTAACCAAGAAGCGGAGATCGGCTCAGGTGATACGTCTCAGCAGGAGTAAGTCATTTCCGATGGGATGCGCCTAGAAGATATCCGGTATCAATTCAAGGTCATTTCCGGATCGGCTTCAGGAGGCAGCGCTCGAAATCTATCACGCGTCCAGATTTATTGTCCTTCATTTGTCCCCCAGCCCCGTTTCATTAGGCCATCGCACAGAATTCCATGCACCGAGCAAACATGGCGCACCCTGCCGGAGATAGTAAAAAAAGCCGACGAGTCATTATCGGAGATAAAAATGGATTTAATTCCACTCAGTGCGATGCATCATTAGCTCATAAAGGTATTAATCCGCCTAAATCCTGCTATCGGCGCGCAATACCCGTAGTCTTGCTGCTTATGTCGATAGGGGGAGCTACCGGTTTACAGAGAAGACACATACCACAGGCATACAGCCACACTCCGGCCGTGGTGGTGGGCCCGATCTGAGAAGGTGCTCCATCAGTTTGGTGGAATATAATTTGATGGGAGAAATTATCTTCCGACGGCAAGGTCCAGTCGATGGCGCTGCTGGAATGGCTCTATTGGTCATTATAAGAGACGTAATGTTTTATCGGGAGGTGTGTTCATTACGGTTATATCTCGGGGAAATAGAGCCGAAGTACTGCTTGATGAGTGGCCTTGGGCTTTTATGTTGAGGTGACGTTTAGCGGGACTCGCTTTTTGTAAACGTACTTACTGCTGGGGGTCTTGTTTTGGGGTTCTCTGAGCGTTTTCGCATCGATTTTGTCTGTTTGGTCGTTTTTAATTCGCTGCATGGTGTCGTGTTAAGCTGGTAATATGTGTGCTTTGTTGCGGGTTAAACCAAAACGGGTCTTTGGAATGGCGTTGGCGTTAGTTTCTGCCGCAGAAAAGGGTCGTTGCGGCATACACAGAACATTATGATTGCTGGAAGTAATTAATTTGACAGCAGATGTTTAATCAGGAATGAAGGATTAAGGTGTGGAGGCAAAAATCGAAGATGAACAAATGCTGAACTCCAGTATTTAACAGCGGACCATGCATGGCTAAACTGGTCGTGTTTGTTTGATTTTATACATGTTTTATATCGTTCTTCGTAAATCTGTTAGAATGGCTCTTAGCGTGTTAATTCTGTTTCATGATCAGATTAAACCATGTTACATTTTCTTGAAACTAATTCGCTTACAATTTATCCATTTTCAATGTCATTACCGAAACACCAGGTAGTTTATCGTTTGAATGCGGGGTTGGTGAAATAGTAGATTAATGCCTAAAATGTTAAAACTTGGGATTGAAACGTGGTCAGTTTATATAGAATTGTCCTGCTGTAGGTAAGAATTTTGAAATTTCCTTTCCAGAAATACCGAAAACCAATCTAGAGAATTAATGTGACTGTCAAGTAATTGTGTGCAGTTCACCGAACATAAAATATGGGTTATAATAATGATTTTTTACTAGTGTTATACCAAATGAAGCAAAGATATGTTGCATATGTAACAGATTGACACCTAAGACCCTTAGTTAACAGAACTAAAGTTCTATGTTTTATGTCACATTTGCCATAGAATTTCCAGCAGGAGCACAATATCTCAGCACACACCGTGTCTCCATTGATGACCCCAAGCACAAATATTGAAATATTGGGTGTTTTATCATCACGAAGCACAGTTTTCTTGATTTTCATAATGTGCACGGACATCTGTGATTATGTGTCCATTTCTCTTCAAAAGGATGTGGGGTTTTTTCGTGTGCAACGTAAGCATAGAGCTGTCTTTTACTGTGGTCATCAGTAACGTTTTAGTTTCTATATAATGATATTTTAATTTGTCATTTTTGTCAGTGTGTGTGTATGCGTGCGTATGTGTGTGCGTATGTGTGTGCGCGCGCGCGCGCGAGTGAGACATAGATTGTAAGTTATGAAATATGTGGATCAAATTAGCGCCTGGTTATGGACCTTGTTTTTAAGGCATCAAATACCTGTAGCCACGTTGAAGAGAATGGAAAGAAACCAAACTTACTGTTTTTTATTGATTAGACTTACAGCCATTAGTGAGGTAATTTGTAAATTTGAGCATGGAGCAGCCTTTAATAGTTAATGTTTTCCCTGATACCTGGAGCTTGTTTTCTGAATTACAAATAGAACTCCAGGCACATAACATGTCCGTAAGATTGTTGAAGCTGGGTTGAGAAGAGTTTGCGGACGGCTTAAAACCACCAGTCCTGGGGGATAACACCCTTTTTATGTCACTCTCTGGTGTATATACATATATACATACATACATACATACTTACAGTGTTGATGCTGCTGTCTATTATCTTGCCTATTCGTGTCCAGTGTATGGAGCCTGGGTGATAAGTGTGGTGTATAATCACCGAATATGAAGGAGGAAACTCTCCAATATGACATGTGGCCGTAAGATTATGGCTGTGGAAGGCCGGTGTGGTTGATAATGTGATTGGATATCTAGCCTTCCCGTTGACCGTAGACCCAGCTCATTGTTGAGTGGAGGTTCTCGGCTCACTGGCTATGGCGCAGCCAGTGTACTGTTTTTGATCCGGTGACCGACCTGATTGGCTGGTCATCTCCCAGGACTGACCAGGTGATCCAGCTGATTGGCTGTACAGCTTTCGGGGCTGGTCAGATGACCCCCAACTCGTCGTACACCTGATTTGACTGTTGATATTGCCGACTATTGGGTGTTTAATATGTGTGGTACATTTGACAAATGCTATAAAAATAACTTATAAAAAGACTTAGAAGTAATCTATGTTATTGTTACCTCTGTCATAACAGATATTGAGAATATAATATTTATTGATGGTTAAGTCAAATTTACCTCATGCAAGACATCTGATCTGATACGTGCGTGCGTGTGTGCTTGCTTGCGTGTGTGTGTGTGCGCGCGCGCGTCCCAGTGCACGTGCCACGCATAGATCCTATCAACCTGTTGCTGTCTATTGTAAAGTAACAGGCTTTTTTGACTAGGATAATACTACATGGTATATATATATATATATATATATATATATAGCCTTCAGAAAATAGTCAGAAGATTAGGTCAGTTCGTATATGTGTCAGTCTATATTAGTATATAAACAGTCGTATTGTTGAGCGTTCCAGGTGTATTCGCCCTATATAACCTATTGTGTCATCATTGGTCTGAATGATGAGATATCTTTTTGCTTGAATAGTGTTGGGATACTGTGATGATCCTGACATGGACAGTCTAATAATGTCTCGGTGGACGCCTGACAGAAGCGTGATGTGCATAAAAAATGGGTCAAGTCATAAGTGAAACGTACTGTCTAGTAATACAAACTGGAAAACTTATCTGCTGTGTTTGGTCAGTTTTAAATCAGCGATGCGTGACTGTGGCTACTTACTCTTTAATATCGCCCAACATTGGTGGTTTGTTAATCAGATTTAGTTCAGGCGTTCATGAATTTTGCGTGTATCTGACAGCATTGAGAAGGTAAAATCGTACAAAAGGTTTGGTGCGTAATCAAAGAAGAGATGAAGTATAACCGAAAGATCTTGCTGATGAATGATGTAAATTTGTGTAGGACATTTGCCAGCAGAACATGGTTTTGGGGATTTGTCGCATAATACCTTTATGTTTCTGTACCACTGGACGGCGTTTAGTAATGGCGTGCACAGTCAAGAGGGTGGTGGTATACTGCATATATTCTGGACATTTTGATTGTTCTTTAATCGGCTACAAACTTTATTTCTGTAAAGATGTTAGATTCCTTAATGGACGCCTTTATGAAGGAAATATGTGTATGGTTATCCTTCGTAATTTTGATAATGTTATGTCCGCCTATATTGGTATAATCATGGATATCGTCCTTGATCAGCAAAAGTCTACATTACAAATAAAAACGATCGCGTTACCAATTGGACTAGTAATATCAAAATCCTCAAACCCACTAGCTCTTGATGGGCAGAGCGCCTCCGTGGTCTAGCGGTGCCGTGTTGGACCACAGATCACTACCACCTGTGTTCGAATCTCGGCGTGGGCATACTGAGGAAGACTCCCCAGGATGTTGGTAGTGCATTGGACCACAAATCACCACCACCACCACCACCTGAGTTCGAATCTCGACGTGGGCCTGTCTGAAGGATGTTTCATCTTTGACTTCGCTTCATTACCTTTGGAGGTCGCTCGGCCCATTTACCCTACCATGTGCCCAAAAGTGGCCGTAAAACATCAATCATCATCATCATCATCTTGGTGGGCACAAGAAAATCACTTCACAGACCATTCCGGCTTGATTTCAGTAGTTATAATGGACTGTTTGGACCATGTTTGGGTTCCCTCTCCCTCCCATGTGTGTGTGTGTGTGTGTGTGTGTGTGTGTTGTCAGGGGGTATTATATAAGTACCATCTGACAGATATTTATAATTATAAATTAACAGTTATTAGTGAAGTCATTCAGTTTGAGGTTTTAGCTATACCCTTCGTTGCTGTTCGGTCAACACATTTCCCCCCCCCACCCTCTGTCTTTGGCTGAAATCCTTTCCTGGTTGTTAGCTGACTCCCTTCTGCCTATATAAGCACGGGGAGAGCCGACCACATAGAGCGGGCCACTAATAGATTGTCAGCCTAAATGTGTCATGATATCTCAGCTGATTTAAAATACATTTGCCAGGCTCTCGTGTGTTATAATATAGCAACGTGTGTGTGTGTGTGTGTGTGTGTGTGTGTGTGTTTGTGTGTGTGTGTGTTGTATATATATAGTTGGGCTTCTATGTGACCTCTGGTCACTTCGGGCCACGTCTGAGCATATTCATAATGCATGACGGCGATGATGTCGGATATATATATATATATATATATATGGCAGTAAGCATTTCTGGAGAGTATCCACCTAGAGAGAGAGCGAGCAAGCGAGAGAGCGAGCAAGCGAGAGAGGCTGCCAGCACTGTAGTACCTTCACCATACTCTCCGGAGATGTCTGGATCACCGGATGATCCAGACCAGCGCTGACCATGGCTTATCTGACCTGTCAGTGTTTGTTGCTGCACTCCACCGGCATCTCGGTCCCTGGCCGCACCACGTCCAGAACCGTGCCCTCAGCATCTATTCTCATTGAATGCTTGCCAAACAAACAGACACGGGACATATCCTACACACACACACATACACA
Source organism: Paralvinella palmiformis (assembly GCA_025642065.1). Taxonomy (NCBI): domain Eukaryota; kingdom Metazoa; phylum Annelida; class Polychaeta; order Terebellida; family Alvinellidae; genus Paralvinella; species Paralvinella palmiformis. Next base: position 180,754 of record JAODUP010000243.1, read on the forward strand.
CACATATCACCCGGTGGGCCACCGTTCGCCTGACCTCGCCATCCGACCGCCGACTGCACATACGGAGGCATGTTGGTTGAATGCTGAAAAATGCCAAGTACACAGGCATAAATTTGCATCTCGGGCCACAATTTCTCGACAGCGGGCCTCTTGTGGTACGCCGCTTCCAGCGTGCCACCGGCTCTCCAAAATATACTGTCTTCCACGGCAACCTTCTGCCTCCATCTTTTCCGAGGATGAGATGTATTTAGGAAGGAAGAATAGACCAAAAAAAGAAAAATGCCTGAGAAGAGAAGAGCGCTTCCACGGCACAGTCTTCTGTTTGCTTGTTCGAAATCATTGCGAAAGAAAGAGAGAGCATTCTGTGTTTAATCTCATCCGAGCACCACGCCCGAAACTGTGATTTATGATCAGGATATAATTCACGTCCCTGGAGTTATGGCTTCTCTCATTTTTTCAAGTGTGTTAGTATTGTTTAATTTTTTTTATATCAGTTTATTTCTGGCCGAGACCGTAATGAGCGGGGGCGCTTCATTCTTTTCCTAGGCTTTTTGCCGCCAGTGTAGATTTGTGCATTATCTTGGAGCATTGTTGTGGCAAGAAGCCGTAGATAGCCAACAGCTGGTAATTGGGTACTCTGTACTGGTGATTCAGTATTACATTCAATCACATACTGTACCTGGACACTGAAATGGGTTTGTTGTGTACGTTTCTGGAAAGGTCATCACTGGACATCATTGTCACAATTATAAAAAGATTGTTTTGCTTTTAATGACTCAATCAATGGCCTTCATTTCTATGGTTAGAATAATTTGTGGGTTATTATTATTATTATTATTATTATTATTATTATTATTATTATTATTATTATTGGTGGTGGTGGCGGCGGCGGTGGCGGCGTGCGAAGCACAGTCACATATCAGAGAGTGTTCCTTGGTTGGCTTTGAACTCCAAGTCATGAATTTGATTCTAGCCGTTACTGGAGTAACTGGCTTCAACCTGCACTTCAGTCTCTGACTAAAATACATCTGAGTATTTGTCTGTTAGTGAGAAGTAAATTTTAGCATTCCAAGACTGGCTTTGTACTGCATACCCTAATCCAAGTAGGCACTGGGAGGGAATGGCCATGTGACGTTAGCCTTCCGAAACGGTGTCGCTGTTTCACGTAGCTCGAGCCCGATAGGTGAGCCCTGTATAAGATTAGAGAGAAAAAGTAATCAGAGCAACTCAGGTTAGGGTATCCATGTGTGAGTTTGTGTATTGTTATGGCAAGAGAAAAGACACTTGCTTTGGCCTTCTATTGTGTCAGTGAGCTTCTTTAAAAGACAGAAAAGAGTTGGAAACATTTTGCTGATAAATAGTGGGGTTTGCATCGTTTTGAAGAGCTCCATTGAATTCAGAAGCGCCCTGGTATAGAAACACGCCATCGTGTACTTTAAACGACGTTGACTGTTGTTTGTCCTCCGCGCGCCTATTCCCGATGTATCTGTTTTGATGTCATAAATACGGCATAATATATATTATTATCGCCCGTGTTCTGTCAGCTCGGTACATGCTGGCCCATCCTGTAATTGGTTTTAAGCATCAGGATTTCTCACTATGATCAACCTGCCTGAAATTATGCAGACAGTGATATGTCTCGTATTGCTCGTCATCGTTGTGAATGAGAGCTGCTAGTTTTGGCATTTGGTTTATTATATCCCACTCCCTATCGGGGCGGGGGGGGGGGCTATGAGTGTGGGGGGATTGTAGTCCTACCCCTATATATATATATATATATATATATATATAGCCCACACCCATCTCAGCAAAATGGGAACGCAAGTGTGCACATGCACTCATCTACGTACATATATACACATATCATGCACACGCAAGCAATCAAGCACACACTGAGGGCGGTTGCCTTTTAGAATTAAGCCATCATAATATTTAGTTGAATTCCCCGATACACACGTCTAACTACTATAGTTGTCCTATCAGTTAATTTTTCAGAAAATAGGACTGCTGACTCACAGTTAGTGACGTTTGTCTCCCACAAAGTCTTTAACGGTTGGGTGGCTCCAGTTTGCTTGTGATTGCTCGCATGTGTGCATGCGCCCGGGCACCCGTGTGTGTGTGTGTGTGTGTGTGTGTGTGTGAGCACGCATTTACTTTTAATTGGTGTAGCCATATTTTCCGACTTTTGTGGGGTATCAGTTTCCTCTGGCTGTCTATTTACTGTGTTACACAAGCTGACTGACTGCGGTGATGCTGTATACTTCATCTGACCCAGAATTAGGACTTTTACCAGTTAGTTCTCCAATTCTCTACTGAGAAAACTTCTGGCGAAGTTAAAAATCAAGAAGGCCCAAGTCTCATCACCGTTGTGTAGCCGAGCTGATGGTTGGATTATACCCAGTGTGGCTTTTAGGTGGTATGTGGGTTAACTGGGTTATGACGTCTGTAACTGACCAGAGCACACCCATAGCATGCTGACATTCAGACAAACAGATAGACATACCAGTATGTTTTGGGTTGGTGAGATGATATCAGATGTGCTAATGTGATATATGAAATGTGCTAATATGAAGCACTTCCCGCTCTCTGGTGTGTCCATAATGAATAGACCATTTGAATGCAATCATTGGGTGAGAAAGTAACAGTCCATTGTTTTGTCAGACACTGGTCACACTAGGGGGGGTGGAGACACCCATCCTGGAGATCATTGATGTTTTACGGACTCTTTGTGCACATGGTAGATTCGAACTCAGGTGGTGGTGGTGGTGGTGATTTGTGGTCCAATGCACTACCAACATCCTGGGGAGTCTTCCTCAGGGTTCGCACGCATCCTGGAATTCCTGGAATATACTTGATTTTAATAGCACTCCTGGAAAGTACTGGAATAATCCTTGTTTTTCAATACACCACTGGAAAAACCCCTTGAAAAGAAAAATCACCCTAAACTTTTGAAAACTCCGTCTTATCAAACTTCGACTTTAGGCCTAACAAGTACCATGCATAACAAATGATTACCTTATTGTTATATGTAATACAGCGCAGCCTTGAAGCCAGGTATTCCCCATGTTTAGTTTTTTTTTCTCTTCTGGGTGAGGTCATGTATGTAAAATACAGGGATTCTATAGAGCGTTGGCGGCATAAAAGTGGTTGTAAGAGTTGCGAGCAGAAAATACAGATTATCATTGTCATCATTGCTAAGTGACATCTGCCCTCGCGTTGGTGATGTGATGCTCTGCCTATATTTATTGTATCAAATCTGCAATTAACCTAAAATAACAAAAAAATTTAAAAAGGGGGTGGCCTTTGTTGTGATTATGGTGTAAAAATACATTTGGGCCAAAGATCACTACATTTTAAATGAGATCCTAGATATTCGTGGATCTCTGCATGTACCCAATATCTTACATTCACATTTATAAATGACATCATGTATCTGTTCCATTTATCAAATATCAAAATACTCCTGGAAAATATTGATAGGATCCTAGATATTTTGATAAACAAATGTCCTGGAAACTCCTGGAGAACCAAACATATGGAACGTTAAGAACCCTGCTTCCTGCATATACAAGTTCAACTGAAATATGAACATAAACTAGTATCTTTGCATTGTAGTGCTCTAACCCCAACAGGGTTGTGTAATCATGATTTGTGATTCTTAATCTTAGTGCCTGCAGTTTTTAGTCCCAAGAGCTAAAAATGCATATGCACACGCACATACACCCAAGGAGACTCAACCTTTTAAAATTTTACTCCATTTTGGTTATATATGTTTAAATATTGTTAATTAAAGCTATACTATCAAACCCCTTTTGTTACTAGGACTGCAAATCCACCTTAAACTTTTCCACCCGACCGGTCTGTTTCCTTGATCACAAACATTTTCCATCCAAGGAATATGGCATGGGTATCTGGTCTGGTTTTGTCGCGTCTTAAAATTAGTTTAACCTAAAATAAGCACATTAAAAACAGTTTTTAAATTGAATGATCGGTGGACATTGTTGAAATGAGGTTACTGTGCATCGTAGTCTAACAGTAGCATGTTGGACCACAGATCACTACCACCCGTGTTCAAATCTCGATGTGGGTCTATCTGAAGGTTGTCAGCTGTTTATCTGCATGAGAGCTAAATACACTGTTGTCTTTTTTTAGGAGTGCGGAAAGCGGTTCCAAGTGAAGAGTAATATGCTTCTCCACCAGAGGGCAGCACATGGTGACCGCTACAACAACGATTTCCTAGAGTGTCTGCCAGGTGTCAGGTCAAGCCAGGGTGACATGCCCGTCTTGTGTCCAGAGATCTACGCTGGAGACCAAATAAGTGGGCTAGGCACCACCACAAAATCCCTCTCTCACAGTTCTGAGCAGCTGAAGCGTGATGCCGGAAACAGTGATGGCAGCAAGTCGGAGAACTCTCCTGGATCCAACAATGGCAATGGGCAAGACGTAAGTGGGGCATCCCCGCACTCAAACAGTGGTAGTAGCCGAGGGTCGGGCGAAGGTGATGGACTTATGGGCGATGAGGAAGAGTACAGCATAGACTACCCATCGGTCTTTCCCGGTATCAAACACCAGCTGACTGTGAAGAACGAAACGGTGCTCGTCACCCGTCTGGACGGTTTCAACAAATCAACCAAAGAGAGGCTGTCGCTCTTCAAGTGTCACATGTGCGGCAAAATCTTCAATTTCCTCAGCAGGCTCCAGTGCCACCTGTCATTGCATTTCGAGAGGACTCTGAACGTGTTTGTGTGCACATACTGTGACGCACATTTCCAATTCAAGACGCAGCTTGCCCAGCACCTGCTGCGCAGCCACGAGGTGCACCTCTCACCTGGGGAAGACATCCTCGACCTGACCGAGCTCTCGCCCCAGATGGAGCAGTCCCAGTCAAGTCCTGGTGACAGTCAGGAGGGCAAGGAAGCTGAGGGTAATGATTTGCACACGTCCACGCACACCTCGATGTCTTATTCAGGATACACCACTAGCAGTGTGAATTATGCCGCCGATGGTAAGAACTCAGGGAGCCCACCAGGTGGCACCATTTCAGGGCTTGGCACTGCAGGGACAATGCCGTCCTGGTTGCAGGATGATGAAAGTATGCACTACTCAGTGTCCGCGCGAGCACTGTATTCTAGGGTAAACGGCCTTTATATCTGTCAGTTTTGTAACAAGGGTTTTGACCGGCTGTTCTCGCTGAGCCGGCATGAGCGTGTGCACACCGGCTTCAAGCCGTGTTACTGTAAATACTGTGGCCGTGGCTTCTCCGAGCCTCGGAACCTGCGCCACCACATCGTCAGGTTCCACTCGGACATTGGTGATGGTCAGGTAATAAAGCGCATACGTAAGGGCATGCCCTTGACCGGACCTTGGCGTATCAACCGCAGGGTGTCGCACAGCTCACAGAGATTGGCTTATGTGCCTCCTGAGATGGTTACCAAGCGTGATGACGATGATGAAGACTCGCAGAGTTTTCAAGCCTTGACTGGTACCAAAGATTTGGCATCGCCCCCTGCCCAGTCCGAAAAGGATTCCGTCTCTCCACAGGCAGATTCAGCAGATTTGCACCAGCCAATCATCATAGAGCCGAAGTCTGACTCAAACACTGAACAGGTATCGCACAAGGAATTAGCGAATGAGATACGCGAAAAAGAAAAACTGGATGAGGATGTGATGGTTGTCATTCCATCTGATGCGCCACTGAACGATGGTAAGGATCGGGACATGGCAACGCCAAAGTCGACGTGCTCAGACAACATGAACTGGTCAGAGCCCGATGCCGAGTGCAGTTCGCTAAATAATGAAATCATGTCGGCACCAATCAAAACCCTAATGTCACACCACCAGCCGTCTCGACCGCGCCGAAAAATGAGCTTCACTACGACCACCCCGACGCCAGGAGATGAGCGTAGCACTGCCCCCAGCATCACGCCTGAGGAGCAGGACATCAAACCAAAGATGGAGCCTCCCAGCGAAGTACCTACCTCATCACTGTGTAGTCCGTTTCCCACCCCAGACAACCCACTGTCATCAGTATCCACTCCTCTCTCACTACCCTTCAACCCACTGAACATTTCCACATATATGGCCCCGGGTCTAGGAGGCCTGCTGCCATCTCCCTTGATTTCTCCCCTGAACCAGGCCTTCTTTGCACAGCAGGGGTTGGCCTCTCCCTCTGTCATGCCCAATCCACTGTCGTTCTTCTCGCCTCTTCCAAACCCTGTCAGCGTTGCGTCATCATTGATCCCAACACCGCCAACGACCAGCCAGCTGAATACTGCCAAAGACACACCGCCTATGGAGCCCATCTCGGGAATGAGTTCGACGCAGCACGCACACAGTCCAAACGACACCGATGGAAGTTCGGTGAGATGTAGTCTTGACGATCTTCAGAGTTGGATGGCCAAGGGTAACACCAGGGGCTCTGCTCTGTCTAGATCCCAATCCAGGTCAGTCAGGGTCAACTAAAATATGGTAAAGTGGTTGGGGCAAGTAGAACAGAAACACCTGGGTGAAACAACAGTCAGTTAATACTATCAGTCACCTGGAGAACATCATGAGTAACAATTGACTTTTTTAAATATATTCAGCATAATAAATTATACATGGTGTAATTACTTTATCCACTTTAAACATAATTTGCAATCTCAAAATTGTAAATTTGTTCTTATTTTCAAAAGGTTTTTTTAATAGGTGCACTCATGTACATTCATGCACAGTACCTTTATTGTTCCTGAATGGGTTTGTTGTTTGTTGTTGTCGTTTTAAATGCATTGTTTACTCAAAGTTTCTCCATTAACTGAAGGCACACGTCTCAAATTTAAGGTACCATTGTTCATTCCTAGAATTATCTGGTGCATTTGCATTCTAGTACTCCTCTGAAGTTGGAGATTTTGGGTACATTATGACCATTGGAACTATTGGCGGCTTAATTAATTAGCTAAACACATTATGATATATATGTTCTGAAAATAGCCCAAAGCAGTTCCTTTAATTAATTTTCCTTTGACATGTAATAAAAACGTGGCTTATGTACGTGACAGTTCTAGCCAATACTTACACAGGACAGGGGAAGCTTCTCCTTGATAACTCCTTCCAGTCTGGTGGCTGAAGTAGGCAGAAGTCAGACACCATTGCACTACTTACAGTACACCTTTGCTATCTAATTAATTGAAATTCCAATTGACCAGGATCCAGTACTAATACTAGTATGTCAGTTGATATAAATGTTTCATATTTGTTTAGAGATAACAGGATATATATATAATAGTATCCAGACCAGCTGTTGGCTTGCTGCAGTTGGAAGTAATATCCAGATAATGCACATAATTATCGAATTTCAGACGGCTTGTATAGTTCCCAGTTGTAGGGCAGTAATTCATACAAATATACCCCTTTTTTTTAAAATAACTGTGCATGGAAATGTTAACTATTTTTTCCTTAAGAAGCAAACAGTAAAGCATATTTCATCACACATTCAGCAAAGTTAAGATATTATGATTTTCTTTTCTTGCATGGTTTGTTTGTTTGTTCTGGATTTATGAGCATTACTGACGGTAGCTTATAAAATATATGAAATTTTTTTTGATCAAGAAGATTCTGAAGATTTGCATGTCTCTCTCTCTCCTCTCTCTGTGTGTGTGAAGATTTTTCACATTGAAATATATCTGTTTAACACATAGGCTGCTTTATCGAATTCTGTTCTAATTTGTATATTTCCTTTTACTTCCAGTCGTTTGTATGTTGTTCGTCAACCTGTTAAACGCGAAGAGGCATGTAAGCCTATTGTACTGCCAGATGGACGTACAGTTTATCGTTGTACTTACTGTAATAAAGATTTCTGTACATTCTCCGATGTCAACCGCCACATGGATTTCCACGAAGGTTTGTGTAAAGGTGCCCTGTTTAATTTATTCTTTTTTATCTAAAAGTCATAACAATAAACTTATAGTTGTGTAAATGTAACTGATTGAATTCTTAGATAATTTTATTATATATTACTTGTAAGAGTATGTTTAATATATACAAGGAATTAGATTATATTTAGCTAAAGTAATTGGAAAACCTAGTTTCAGATTTAAGTATAAATTAAACAATAGTGAATAAATCAGTATATAAATTTTAAGAGCCGCGTACTAATCATAAGAAGTTCATGGCTTTTCAGACATCCGGCCATACAAGTGTAAGTACTGTGACTATTATGCACGCACAAACAGTCAGCTGAAGGTTCACATGATGCGTCATCAAGGTAAGTTGTTGGTGACTACGAATTAGAATTGCCATGTTTGCTCATGTATAAGACACAAGCCTAAAATTTGTAGGCTTTGACACTTCCTTCTGCAGTGGGGCTACTTCGCTCTTTGACCCATATAATTAAGGTTTTAGAATAATAATAAATATTTAATAAGTGATCATCATAGTCCAGGTCATGATCCCAACCAAAGTTATATTTACTGCCAATTGAGACTCTTGTCGGGAATATTTGCAAACAAAAACACGCACACATATTTGTGTTTGTTCAATAAAAAGAAACTACTGACAGTCATAAGAACTTAAATAACACGGGAGAGCATCAGTTAGCCATCATAAAGTGCTGCCATCTGCCAAATGTATTGTTGGTAAACACACAGACAAACATACACACATTTTCTTTTATTTATATAGAAATGAATGGTCAAAAGAGTCTTTTAGACAGCAGGCAAATCATTTTATGCACAGAAGCCAGACATGGGGTCAATTCAATTCCGGAATTGGAATTGATGGTCAATTCCGGAATTGATTATTTAAAAAAATGAATTGGAATTGAGAAACTTTGAATTGGAATTGAGAAATTTGGAATTGGAATTGAAATTTCCTATAAAAAAATTAAATCCAAAAATTAATATACCGTTTTTATAATGTTAACACTTACATGTGGTGTTACCAATATACTGGAACCATAATGATCCAGAGCTTTGGTTCCTTTTATATATATATATATATATATATATATATATATATATGGCACCCGAAGTGAGCATTTAACCAATTAAAATGGTCTGGATACCTTGGGCTCACCCACAACACGGTGACACCACCACATAGCATGCCTGTAATCTATATAGAGATATTGCTATTTAAGAATTAACCCCTCAGTGTTTAGAACAGGCAAAATTAAATTAAATTCACAAATTAATTTACCATTTAATTTTTTAATTCAGAAATATTTCTTCCATGACAATCCTACTTGGAATATAAACTACTCGGAGTATGTATTCCAAGTAGGTACTCGGAGTATCTATTCATTGTAAAAAATATTAGGCAAAAAAGTGTCAAAACATTTGGAATTGAAAATTTTGGAATTGGAATTGAATTGATAAATTTGAGGTGGAATTGGAATTGACAAAATGGAATTGACCCCATGTCTGCAAGAAGCACCTATGTCCAAGTATATTTCAAGAAATTTATCACAAACAAACAGTCTTGTCAGACATAATAAGAAAAATGTATGTCTGCACACTACCATATCCTATTGCACAGAACATTACTACTAATACAAACATATCACATTTAAATATCGAACCGTGATAGCTCAGTTAGTTAGAGTGTCATGGGTTCAAGGCTCCGTGAGCTGCAATGGCATCATGTGGCAACTGGTTCCCTCATCCATAATGGCAGCATGCGTTGTATACTCCCTTAGGAGTTGAGATGTGTGCTGGGTGGAAATAGGTCTGAGTCAAGGATAATAATATTGTAAAGTGCATTAGAACAGCTATCTAGCTGAATAGGGCTGTATATAAATATCACATATTATATTACATATTAAATGTTTGTATGTAACAACAGTTGGTATGAATAATTCCTATATAAATTCATCACAAGTTCATCCTATGCTTGGTCAGTGCATATGAAACTGTTTCATCACATGACTATGTATTTTGGCAGGATAGAATTTAAATGTCAAAATACAGTGTTTGCACATATCCCCAAAACCCCTTTAAAACCCTTGAATTTGGAAATTTTGTTTTAGGATACCCAAAAACTGTTGGATATCATCCATTTTCAGACATAAGCCCTTAAAACCTATTGAAAAGGTATTTGTTCCCAAATTTTTATAATAAACCTATGTGTCCATTTATATATCGAACATAATTATATAATTTGCCGAAGTAATTTTGTTTTCGGTTGTATTAAAAAACCATTGGATATTTTTGAGTATCTGTAGGTGGCACAGTGATTAGATAATTTAGGTGATAGTTCGGGCGGTGGGAAATTGATTTTAATTTGGTTTGTTCAAATGCTGGAAAAAGACGTAGTGAGGGAGAAGATAGCGCCGTTGCTATGTTACACGTCATCCACCATTTTGCATGAAACACGAGTTCAGTCAACCTTACAGGGTTACTTGATAAACGATGCCTGCAACAAAAGGAAAGGGCAAATTGCCAAATACAAGGAGTGAGTGTGCCATGATCCAACTAGCAACAATCACTTGGCGCAATGTAAATATTGTGACAAATTGATAAATGTCAACAACGGCAGCCAGTTTATTTTGGATAGTCACATCAAATGTACAGCCCACAATAAAAGCATAGCAGCAAAGCATGCTTCCTGGTTGTGCAGCATGCTGGTTACACCACAAACAGTTTAGTAATGTTATACCTAAAATTCTAATTTTAATCTAAAAAATAAATTCACAAAAAAGATTTACATTTAGATCTAGTATGCAATGCATGCAAGGGGCTATATCCCATTACACAAATACGCAATTCCATATCAAAAATCTTTTGTATTATCACGTTTGGTTTGCGCCTGTGGTGCATTCCTCTCACCCATTCAATATGTTGCACATGAAACAAACGCCATAATACATGAGACCCCTGCCATGTGAATTGGATCACTATTCCTGATATGAACGTATCAACAAAACCACCATAAATGCGCTCCAGTGCATGACACTACACTAACACTATAATTTCACTATTATATGTTTATAGATCCTCAATTCAATTTAATAACCAGCAATGAGATGAAATTCCAGAGAACTTATATGTCAAGTTACAAGTTAGTGATCAAACAAGAATAAAAGAACATTGTAACATATAATATACATGACATTCATGAGTTTATACTTGAAAACGGTATGTGTAAAATTTGAATTCAACAACGGCAGCCAGTTTATTTTGGATAGTCACATCAAATGTACAGCCCACAATAAAAGCATAGCAGAAAAGCATGCTTCCTGGTTGTGCAGCATACTGGTTACACCACAAACAGTTTAGTAATGTTATACCTAAAATTCTAATTTTAATCTAAAAAATAAATTCACAAAAAAAGATTTACATTTAGATCTAGTATGCAATGCATGCAAGGGGCTATATCCCATTACACAAATACGCAATTCCATATCAAAAATCTTTTGTATTATCACGTTTGGTTTGCGCCTGTGGTGCATTCCTCTCACCCATTCAATATGTTGCACATGAAACAAATGCCATAATACATGAGACCCCTGCCATGTGAATTGGATCACTATTCCTGATATGAACGTATCAACAAAACCACCATAAATGCGCTCCAGTGCATGACACTACACTAACACTATAATTTCACTATTATATGTTTATAGATCCTCAATTCAATTTAATAACCAGCAATGAGATGAAATTCCAGAGAACTTATATGTCAAGTTACAAGTTAGTGATCAAACAAGAATAAAAGAACATTGTAACATATAATATACATGACATTCATGAGTTTATATTGAAAACGGTATGTGTAAAATTTGAATATGTTGTGTAATGGGTAATATATTAAATCCCATTTTAAATTTTTTGGAAAATAAGGTTTTATTGCTTGCTGTGAGTTCCTTGATTTGTTGTGTAATTAATCCTTTTAATGATTGGTTGATGGCCTGCAGATACAAGATATGACATGATAAACTGGTCTCGTACATACTGTATATACTTGTGTATAAGTCGGTCGACCCAGCACATAAGTCAAGGTAATTTTTTGAGCCTGTAATTCTTTCCTCGGGCATATGCTCACTGTATAAGTCGAGGTTAAATATTGGCTTAAAATCCCTCAAGATTTGAATCATTGTTTTTCATGAAAAAGCTGACCCAGTCATTTCAAACTCATGGTGTCAGCAAGTGCATTGTAAATATATCTGTATCAAATTCTTCACCTGCAGTGACACACCACAGATGGATTTCACTTTGATGTTATATTTAACTAATAAACAAACTTGTCACATCAAACATACCTGATTGTAACTTCCACTGGCAAGTGTTATTAATTAATTGTTTCACAGTCAGTGGGTAGCAAGGTTGCAATGTGAACAGTGATTCCTATATTATCGCTAATCATCTGGAAGTACCGGTAGTTGACTGCGCGTGACTATCAAGTATTATTACATAAAGTCTGACATGTTTGTGAGATCCAAATAACAATTTGGTGAAAATTAATTGTAATTTATTGAATAAGACTAGTAGGCAGAGATGTGGCAATTTTGTTCCAACTGTGGCTCACACAAACACGCCTGATTGTAAGTTCAGTTGGCAAATGTTATTAATTCATTGTTTCACAGCACATCTGGAGCTACTTGTAGGTAACAGCGCGTGACTATCGAGTATTATTACATAAAACGTGGCATGTTTGTGAGATCTAAATAACAATTTGGTGAAAATGATTTGTTATTTATTGAATTATAATGGATTAGTAGGCAGCGAGCAATGTGACTATTTTATTCCAACTCTGGCTGTTATTGGGTTGAACCCTATAGTGTTGTGTGTCAAGGATAGCCGAAAAAACATTTCCTTCAGCTGGTAAGAAATATGACACATGTATAAGTCGAGTTGCTTCTGAGAACTCCCTTTTCCCTACCCAAAAAATCTACTTATACGCGAGTATATATGTTAGACTGTTATTTCATTATTTTATGTAGATGTACCATTAAGTCGAGGACGGTTTTTAGGTCTAAAATATCATGATTTATGATGTTACCGTACAATAAACTGACCTAAAAATCTGAACTTTTCCGTATAGTATTTCCAGGCCAGTTTTCATAATTCGTTATTCATACCAATGTGTTTTGTATACTGTCAATAGATCAAGGCAAATTATAACCATCGTTTACGGAAACTGTTAGCGCAACTTAAATTAACGGCATGATTAAACATTCAATGAACCGTATATGAAGTCAATGGCTTAGAAGTAATTAAACATATTGTCAGTTAGTACTGAGCCTTTGATGTTACGTTTTGGTCACTAACGCGGCAATAACCAAGACTATGTAATTGTAAATTACCAGGATATGAGGTCAGGTAGTAACTATAACTCTCTGTTGAAAATAAATTAATTAATCAGTAATTATCCCGTTATTTATATCAATATGCCCATACAAAATATGTATAGGGGGGCACCCTAATGTCTGTCCCGCCAAACAGAATGAGATACGACTCTCTTGGGTACAGGATGTCTTGGGTACAAGTTGTCTTGTTACCGGCGCTGCCTTCCTGAAATGTGCTACTGAGTCAACAACGTTTATCCATAATTACAAAAATCTGATAATTCTACATATAAATATTGATTTTCATTATAAAGTCATATATAATTATCATCAACTTGTTTCACTTCTATTTTCACTCCACGACTGCATGAGTTTAAATCAAAATAACAATTGAAGTCTGTTTGCATCTAGCTCTAGACTAGGACCTAGGTCACTAGATTCTAGATGGCTGCTAACACACTGAAATTTTTTCTCCCGATGACTGGATTTCTTGACACTGAAATAGCACCGGCCATTAAGCCGACCCCCCAAAATAAGGGTCAAAATGTTGACACAAAGTCTCAGCTTAATGGCGGTACCTACGGTAATAAAGGACACTTACAGCAGGAGCCATTCAAAGTCACTATACATTTACACCGTTATTTACTGATGAAAGCAACTGTGTTTTTTATTTTTTACATGAACATCTGAATTAAAAAAACAATAACCATATCCTTTTCAGGTATCCGAGAATTTCACTGCAAGCTGTGTAACTACAAAGGAGTGACGCAGTCAGATCTAAATCGACACATGAAGTCGCAGATCCACATGATGAAGTCGCAGAATGCTTGTAAGCACTGTGGCGAGGGCTTCGTCTCGCCAAAGAACCTCGAGCGACACTACCATGAAAAGCACTTCTCACAGTACGAGCAGATGGCCACTTCGCATGCAATGCATGCAGCCAAGCTGAGCTAGATGTATAGCGTTCACCATGTGGCGCTATGGTTGGATGAAATTTTGTAGCGGTGGCAGCACTGGAAATAATGGTCATCTAGATTACTCTGACCTATTGTACATTGTTCGTAGTTGATTATCTGATAATTAGCAGTATTAATCACAGTCCTTTTATATATATATATATATATATATATATATATACTTTAATGCTGGGGTATGGGTTAACCAACTACCTAGTGATGTGGGGATGGAATGAAAACTAGCAAACCTGTTGCTTCTGTAGGTACGAGAGCATCCAAATCAAAACAATACCAAAGGTGTATACATGGTGCCTCGTGGTCCTTAAGCTTTACTGACTTGTGTACAGATCAAACCAATGTCACTAGACACTTCTCGACGTCTGTGTGTGTGTGTGTCTTTAGCACAGAGGCGATTAATTAGTGTTATATCAATTCATGTAGACATTACTCTGATCGTCCTGTGTGTGTGTGTGCGTGCGTATGTGTGTGATCCCCGTCATCAGTTCTCAGTGTGTGTGTGTGTGCACTGACATGTGATATGAGCACATATTTGTGTGGAAAGTTCGATTAGTTGATGGCTTGATCTGTGTTAGAACTGGTTAATGTCAAAATGTTGACAAATACCCAAGTGTAGGAGTGTGTGTGTGTGTGTGTGTGTGTGTGTGTGGTTATTTTAATAGGGTCACTAGATACTGCAAAATTGTGTACGGCTCCATTTTAAAAATGCATATCTACTTGATATTGTCATACATATACTTGTATGTTTGTTGTATACGTATAGGACTTCGATGATGATGATGAGTGTTGTACTGTGTTATGTCGGTTTAGTTCAGGCTACCTTGGGTTATTGCCCATTACTAAGACAAAATGCAGCAGTATTGTCACTAGATTAGACTTAAATGTGTAACGAGACTTTATGTTCTGGGACTTTGCCATCTGTGTTAGCAGACCTAGTGAACAAGTAAGCACATAACACACATACAACACACATTCACAAGCACAGCACACACACACACACAAGCACTATCATCTTGTCACAGAAAACTGCACATTTCCGACAGTTACCTTTATACATCTCAGATTTATAAACTAGAAACAGGAATTATAAAGTGAACCTGTGAAAATTTACATCCCAATACTTGTCTTGGCTACATGGAAGTTGCTCAGTGGTAATCTTGTTCATCAAATACTCGTGGCTAATACACCTGATAATCTAGTTTGTAACCAAAATCTAATATTGTAGACTAAGATTGTATCAAGACACTGATCATTATAAGGGTTACGTTGATTTGTTGCGTTGTTTAGATGACGTACATTTGTTGGCCATGTTGCCAGTCTAGATGAGCATCCATATAGAAACAACATCATTTAGAATCTCGTTGGTAGATGGCGCCAGTTTTTATTGGTAGGTTACTGCTACACGGGTCCCATCTGGATCGTGTTGGTTCGACTATCGGATGGTGCTGGCATGAATTTGGTTCGGAAGAAGAGTCGTGTTTGTTCATTAGTTCTGTGGTGGATATTATTGGCTGACCTTAATTTTAACATTGGTGCTGTTTGGTAAAGAGAGAGTTTGATTCCCATCGCTAGCCGAATTTGTTTTGCGAGGCTTCGAGGGGCATTCTGTCATAATGATGGCGTGTTCGTGCTGCTAGGTTGCGCAGTGAGATTCGTTTTCCAGTTAGCCATGCTGACTTTTGCTATGATAGGCCGGTGTGCATTTTTTTTGTTCCGACGTCATGCCATCGGTGAAGATTTTGCCATTTTATGTGTGATTCAGTTCCATTTAGATGAATATCGTGCCGTGGTTTCAGTTCGGTGAAGATTATTTTTCGTGTACCAACAGTAATAATTACACGAATCCATCCAGCTCTGACAGCACAGGCCTTGGGGTAAATCTCTTTGATAATCTTGATTCATATTGTCTTTTTTGCCAGATTGGCGACAACACTTAGGAGGTAATTTTGTTACATATGTGTTGACCGAGTATGGTGCTTAGCTTGTGGATAGAATGCTCCAGATCCTTGGGTAAAACCCCTTTGTATGTCACTACCAAAAAGAACCTACCAGCACGGCGTTAAACACTTTAGTGAGCGTCCTTGTGAATGATTTGTGCACCGTCATGGTGGTGTGTCGTCAATGTTGTGTTGATACCTGATCACTCGGGTGATTGTCTGGTAATCGTCACCGACTGATGTGACTGTCATCGTATTCCACATGTTCACTTATTACCTGTATGTAATACAGGTGTCTGATGGCTGGGTAGTGAGTGATTTCTACAGTATGTAGCTATTATCTTTTCATACATATGCATGCATGTGAATATATGTGTGCATACAAACCATATATATATATATATATATATATATATATTTAGTACAAAACCCACAGCTTTAACTGGTGTATGTCTACCAGACTGTAGATGGTATGTTTATATTAAACATTAATTTTTCCTGTCTATATGTACATACGACGTATTCTTAATATGTATATGCTTGTGCGTCCAACGTTGTATATCTGAGTCATTGTTCCAGTACCATCACCTCATTCGTGTGTCTACTGACTAGAGATTTGTTGATATCATCTGTAACATAGCTTTACATGCCTTGGCAGCCGTTGCCCGGGTCGCTGTTTTACGTATCCATGGTAACAAGCTCACTACCTCATTCTATTGGCTAGTGATATTCCCTTTTTCGCCATTTTGTTCCTACGGAAGTCCGAAGTTGACGGTAACTTTCCCAGCTTTATGTTCATTCCTGCAAGTGAAAACCAGTGGTGGTGTTGATTATCTTAAGAGTCGAATTACACTGTTTGTTTGGAGCCGCTTGTTCGTTTGTTTTCATATTAGCTCTGTCTGGATGATCTTTCATACATTGTTGAGTATTTATATTTTTAAATGCTTGCTCCATTCATTTTTATTTTTGGGGGGTTTCTCAGAGGAAGGCTGAGCAGCCTGGTTAGTATTGCAAGGCATTTTGTTGGTTCCAAGTCTGCTGCCGTCGCACGACCAGTATTGGCGAAGAACAGCGCGCCACCAATTTGCAGACTTCGTTTGACGAGCAGATTGTGTGAACACAATTGAATGTCGTTGTCTGATTATTTCCTCAGCGAGTAATTTCTGATCAACCAAAGTCGTTGTTGGATAACGTAACCTGTTATGCCCTTTTTGAATACCGTTTATCACAATCAACCAAAGCTAAGTGTTGTTCGAGAGTTGTTTAAACTCTTAACCCTGCAAAGTTGTGTATTGTTAATGTTGTACCGAATGAGTCGGGACTTATTCCTTTACAGAGTTTTGTGAGAATATTTTACGAAGCCGTGACCCATGGTATGTGAATGGATCACACTCAACCACTAGAGCTTTAATGACCTAAAAGGCAACCATAAATTCCGTGTCGTTTAGACAGAAAATGTTTATTTTATGAATGTTATTTTCATAGGTGTAATGAAAGTTTAGGTATTTGGCTTTTTCTCCGTGTTCCCTGTGATAGCACGATCAACCTCATCATTGAGCACGCAGTTATTATGCTAGAATCTGTGATTTGTCGAGCATGTGGCGTTTCTCTCTGGGTTTTTCGTTCCATTTTGCTCGTCAAGATTAATACCAAAATTTGAATGTTTCGATATATCCGCGTTTACCTCATCCTTATGATAATGCTAATAGGTCAATTCTACTGAAACGACATCATGTTACTTACTATATTAAAAAAAAATTGAACGCATTTTTACGACTTGGTCTCCTGTTACTACAGATGTATGTTTCACCTGTTGTTGATTTCCTTGTCAGAATGAGGGGCGCTTAAATGTATGAGTGTATTTGTCTGTCTCTCTCTCTCTCTCTCTCTCTCTCTCTCTCTGTATGTGTGTGTTCATTCGAATATTTTTGTATTTTTATTGCTGAAGGCAGATATCATCATCTATCTATTTAATTTGTTTGGAATGTTTACAGTTTAATTACAATTAATTTTCTATCCCCAGGCGGTCGTACCTGAGCGATCGGTGGCTATGATGCCTGCCTGCAGCGCATCATGCCTCAGTTTTCTTCTGTTCATTGTTCCACTCAGTGGCAGGATGGCCCTTTCCTAATTTACACCCTAACCTGCAGATGGCTGGCAGCACTGGGCGTTTTATGGGCTACCAGGCGTCTCGTTGTCTAGTGCTGCCATCTAGTGAGTGACATGGTTACTGAAGACTGTTCAGTGTCTATTCCAGCCGTTTTGTGAGGGCGTTATTTTTGGTGATGGAATGTTTTTGCTGTGATATCAAAATACATTGTTTTCAGGGTAACCGTGTTTTCGTGACTGCTTGCGCTGACATCAAAGACCGGGGGATGGGTTTGTTACCTTCGTGCTTACTATACTTAATGGTTTGGTTCAGGTTTTATCAGGCCCCAGCATAATAATGATGATGTAATTGTTATTTCTTTCCTATGCCTGTTCATATCAATGTTTTCATATATATATATATATATATATATATATATATATTATATATATATATATATAGTGTGTGTGTGTGTGTGTGTGTGTGTTTTCAGTTATGATCAGTCATTCATGCACATCAAAATTTAAACCATTTTTGTTTCTGTCGGTGCATGATCTTATATTGTTTGTTGTAAGTTTAAGATAGTATATGTTCTATTCGACACATTTTCTAGTAACTGAAATGGTAAAAATTATCCAAAGTTGTGTGTGTGCGTGTGAAGCAAATGAGTCTCTGCCCAGATGTACAGAATACTATCAATAACAGGCTTTTCATTTAAATCAATATTTGTTTAACAAGCTGTGTGTGTGTGTTGATAAACTGCCAACCATTATACTGTATATCTAGCATTGATATCAGTCTTCTAAAAATGTGTTCAAACATTACTCGCCAGACATAGGTTGTTTTTTTTTTAAGTACATAATAACCACATAGTGGGTTGAAAATTGGTTATAATATTTTAAATAATTGGCAGGTAAAGATATCTTAGGAGTTTTGTGTCTGACTTTGATTTATTAGAAAAGAAGTTCTCCACTTGTATGTCTGTTGACTCTTCATTCCTTGTGCATTTTGCTTTAAAATGTGCACGTGACACTGGTGTTAAATCATGTGTGTGACATGTTTGTTTGTTTGGGTTTTTTATAGATTTTTTCATGTTCCATATAATTGTTTTCTATATTGTATGCTCGTTTTTGGAAAGGCAAGTGTGATAACTGTGCACCAGTAATCAGGAACGATAACCCGTGTCTGTTTGACTGAAAATATTTTCCATTTGTGAATGTCCTAGCAGATGTTAAAACTGTATGTAGATCCTGTGTCATTGTGTGAACGGCTGTACTCATTTTGTGCTGTCATGGTTCAGTTGAAACTCCCTGATCGTCTATAATTTATTACACTTACACCGTGCTAATTCACTTTGTTTCACTAATCAAATTATCGGTTAGAAGTTTTACTCTGGCTGGGGGAAACCCAATGTGTTGTTGTCATCGTCGTTGTTGTTGTTGTTATTATTCATTTCGCGTTTTGATAAAAACTGTATAACATTATGTACCATTCACTTTGGAGAGCGTGTTAATAATGATCTAGTTTAAGAATCACTCTTATTGTATACGTGTAGCATATAACCGAATTTACGATCGTCGCTTCTAAAACAAAAGGGTATCTTCACTAGAAGTGTGTCCTACTGAAGTTGACCTTTTTGTACTGGTAATCGTTAACTGATGATGATGATGATGATGTCTTAGCTTTTGCCTTGATGTAGGCCTCCGTTGGGCCAACATCTCAAGGTGACACCAAACCAAAGATATACCGTTGTGTATGATATAGTTAGCGGGCTAACCTGTTGTGATGTGGCAGAGCTGCTCTGTGTCTCAGCTTTAAGGGGGTCTCTTCCTAACTCTATCTCTTGATTGACAGATGGTAACGATCATCTTCTGGCGTTCTGTGCTCGTGTCTTTTTTGTACAATTTAAGCAATAGCGACTCGTGTCAGATTAGATGTAACTATTGTATTCCACTGAGTGTGCTTCAAGATGATGTGTCGACACTTTGGTGCCATTCGAGTAGTGGATTAGCGAGGGCTGTCGAGATGTACGCGGACAGGGAACTCGTCATTGGTAGACGATGAACAATTTCTAGGCAATTTGATGACTGACGCGTCTGTGTGGAGATTAGACTCGTATAATATATACATATATAATATATTTATCCGCAAGCATAAAACAAAGTACAATGTGATATGTAACTATGTGTACATGCTGCTTAGCAACAACTGTATTAACCTGCAACTAGGGCGAACATTGTGTACATGGCTTCATCGTCTAGGTGTCAGTAGGTGGCTGTGTCTTCAATGTGCTTTCTTGTAGAAAATGTATTCATGCCTTAACCATTCCCCCTCCCTCCCTCTCCCACCTCACCCCTCCGGCTTATACCTCATTCGCCCAATGTCGCTGTAGTATTTTGAGCACGGAGGAAGGAAAGAATGCTGTATAGATGTTTAGTACATCTGTAAACCCTGTGTGTGCATACTGACAGACACTCAGACACGCTTGTGCACTTGCACAACGATCCCGAAATGAGTATTATACCGAGACTGGAATTGTCAACATTCTCTCGTCAGCTAACCTTGTATAGTGGCCAGACTCGACTGGCATTAAATAAAAGATATTTGCGCGTGTGTGTGTTTTTTAATGAAATAATTTGCGCATTCTGCCCCGTGTATACTGTAATGTGGAGCGCGGCTCGTCAGTATTTCATAATATACAGCCTTTGTTTGTTGAAACATTTGCCCATGGCTAGTGGATTGATAGAACACCCACCCATCCGAACATCCTCATCCTCGATAGTAATCCAATGATGTACCTTCAACAATCATGAAATGTTTCCCTGACACCTGCAGTGACGTCTGCTTCATATATACATATATATATATGGTACAACGGTTTATATTACCAGCTAATGAGGCACATCTTCCACCACCACCTTGGTGTTCTGTAATACTTATATATATATATATATACCTATGTGTTTGTATTAAGACAGTTCCTTATGTAGATTGCGCACATTCATCTTTAACCAGTTTTTGTCACAAGATGGAAGGCTGGTCTCGGTCTGTGGCTGGTGAACTCTACCAGGCCCGACGTCGTTTTATAGTCCAAGGCGGCCACCGTTGTACAACTCGGCTACGTTATTGTACCATGTTGAAGCTAGTCTTTGGGCTATGTTGCTATATAAGTTCCACACTTAATGGTGCTAACAGGTGTGATTGTTTTTTTTTAAATATTAGTTTCCGTATGTGTGTGTAGCTAGCTAGCTTGGCTTCGTTCTTTTCCCCCCCATTTATTTCCATGTGTTCTTTCAATCGCTGCCTACGTCGCTCATCATCCCCAAACCACCCCCGCAGCTTCCGCTTATTCAACTGTTTGATTTTTTTTTGTTTCTCGTCCATATTTGGGATTTTCCGGCATCGGAATTTCCACCCAGCTGAAAACCAAAACCGGCTTTTACCAATCCGACCTCACCCCGTTGTTGACGCCGACGCTTGTTTTAATTACCGAAATGTGTGGTCACGGTCCAGTGGGAAGGAGTAGGAGGCGGGAGCATCTCTCCCGTCCTGACGCAGTCCGGTTAACTTATCTCTCTGCCAGCTGACGATATCCAGCCTAATCCATGAGAGTCCGGGAACGACGTGAGTGTCCGGAGTTAGCCAGCGACGACGACGATGACGTACCTAACTATGTGTGCGTGTGTGTGTATGTGTGTTAAACCTCACTCGTATATCAATGTGTGGACATTATCGTGACGGAGTAGCGTCGATCTGTTACCGTTTACAGTTAGGGATTTGTGGCATTATTGTGTAGTATTCCGAACAATTGCTGATGATGATGATTATGGTGATGATGATGATGATATCGTATAGACGTCAAGTCATACCTATTAGCCTTCGTCTCCGGCGCTACGCTGCCCAGCACGTACACGAGAGGTCTTGGAATTGTACAACATTTCGTTTCCTGGTAGCTCACACCCATTACTTACCACTCGCCGATATCCAACGTTGGCCCTGCCCGCTGACGAGGCCAGGTCTTTTCCAACCGACGGCTGGGTCGGTTTTATTTCGTCGCTCGGTTGCCGCTGTCCTGTTTCGGGGACAGTTCGGTCGTCTAGGTCGAATTTTTTTCTTCCCATCTTTATGAATGACATCCTTGAGTTGTATTCGTTTATTTCGTTTTTTTTAATGCCGCATCTCATTGAAATCCACAGCCAGAAGCGCACCCCGAACTTTATCTGTGTGTGCGTGTGTTTGTGTGTGTGTGTGTGTGTGTGTGTGTAACAATTACAGCAAGAAAAGCCAATGTTATGTTTGTTATCTCCAGTGATATTATTATTATTATTATAATTATTAGTTATTATTATTATTATTACCTTGTATGTATATCTCTTGTATTCTCTTAACATTTTTGTTGTTACACCTAACCTGCATATTAAAAAAAAAACAGTATATACACTTTATGTATTTAGCCCCAAAGACGGGAAGCTTTCCTAGAATGTATGTGTATTCCCTGTTTCTCTTTATCAGCTGTCAATGTCTTCTCCAGAAAATACCTCAGTTAATAAATAAACATTCTTTTTCAAGGCTACAGCGAGCTAGAGTTGATGTGTGTGTGTGTGTATGTGTGTGTGTGCACAACCAGATATATGGCACCACAAATGAAATATACTGTTCAAGTTTCTAACTGACTAGAATTTTTGGAAGGTGTAAAAAATAGTACTAATTCAAATTCAAGTTTTAGTCCCATGTAAAATTATTTATGGTTAAGTTAATTTAGGAGATCATCTCACTGAGCCATATGTCCCAATTTTGAGGAGCTGAATTAATTTTTAATTAAGCAACAGTCTACAATTAATGTTGATAAGTAATAGATACCAGCAAACACTGAAAATACGAGGCCCTTCAAGCTAAGCTTAACATTGTGGATTGACAACACTCAACTGCAGGCTGATGCCTATATTATAGACGGGAGTCGTGTGCCCGTAATACGAATTCAGTCTCTTGGTGTATTTGTATCCGGAAAGGTAACAATTCTCCCAGGATTATTTCTGTTGTGGGCCATGAGATATCATTATTCAAACGAGCTTTTTGGTCCTGAAACAGATAATGGACAGTTTTAATAAAGCCAATAGGTTATAGATAATCGCAAACGAACCTATGTTAAACAAAAGAAAACCTTGTTTCATTGTATCTGACTGGAAGAGCTGAGATGTCTGGATGACTTGCAAACAGACACGAGTTCACTTTGGTATTCAGATGCCATGCCATTGATGGATTTGTAAGTCGTTTATTAAATTCTGAAATAGGTGTGCTGTCTAACAGGCAGCCAATGTAGCTTTTGATGAATTGGGGGTTAGTATGATAATATTGTCGAGCATCTGTCATAATGCAAGCTCCAGGCCAATGATGTTATAATCAAATATATAACAGCGATTCGCAGTATAGTCTACCGCAAATTTAACAAAGATATAGATCACTTTTGCAAGTTTTTCTTCTGTCAAGAATATTTTCAGACAGCGGATGTTCTTAATATAGTAGTAAAAAACTCAGCATGCCGATAGAAGGTGTTTATACATATGTATACATCTATAAAAAATAATCCCTAGATTTGTTTGGAATCATTAGGGGTTGTGAGGAATTTTACATAATGTGTTGAAACCAAATAGGTAATATTTGTTTTATCACCATTAAATTTGATATTTCGAGTCATCACTAGCCGAATATCAGCAAAAGAATTGTGCAAATTCTCCAAGGAAGGAGAGAAAATCGATTCGTGATAAGGATTCAGCGAAATATTCAGCTGCGTATTGTCAACGTATAAGCGATATTTAATTCCATATCGCTGTGAGATGATCCCAAGAGGACATGTGTACATTGTGTACACATCAGAAAGAATACCATAAACAGACACCCTGTGCATGTGTTGTTCCAAATAGGAAATCATTCAAGTATTTTATTCGATAAACCAATCATGTCTTACAGCCTGGCAATACATACGTTATGGTCAACTGTGTCAAAGGCAATATGGATTCCGATCTAAATACCTTACTTTTCACATCCAATAATGCAGCTAATTAAATATTGTGCTAATGCTATTAACCAAGTGAATCCTGAATTTGCATTAGCCAGTTTTTGTGATCTATTCAAGGCCTTTGATGTTATCAACCATGATATGTACAAATTAAAATCTTATGGAATATTTGGGATGGTAAATCAATGGTTTCCAAGTTATTTATCTGATAGAGGGCGCCTCTGTGATCTAGCGGTAGCGTGCTGGACCACAAATGACTACCACCCGTGTTCGAATCTGGGCGTGGGCATATCTGAAGGTTGTTTCATCTTTGACTACGCTTCATTACATTTGGAGGTGACCATTTAGCCTAAAAATTGACCGAAAAACATCAATTATCATCTGATAGATATTCGTTTGTTGAATTAGGAAAAGTACATTGTTTACGATTACCGATTGGATGTGAAGTATCTCAAGGTTCTATTCTTGGATCATTATTATACCTTATTTATGTGAACGACATATACGATTCATGTAATAGAAATATTGTATCATTTGTTGACAATATCACTCATTTATATCACACTATGACGTGAATCAATTGTTCTCTAATTGAAACACGCAGATGTATAATCTTTTTAGATTATTTTATACTAACAAACTCTCATTAAAAACAAAATTTATTGTTATTAGGGCTAATCATAGGTATTGCGACTTAACTGGACTTTTAATTGATAATAGCAGGACTTACATATATAATTCACTTGCTTCTTCATTATTGGGGTATATTCCTTGGGTCTTAACTTAATGCGCAGATGCTCAATTCTCTTCAGATGTTGTTTGGCTGAGAATACAATTCGGTCATATCATTATTCAATTTCAGCATGTTGCTGTTTATTAAAATATTTATGTCTGCAGTTCAAGCTTCAGTTGAAGACGAAACATCCCATTTATCACAGGCTTTTAAAATAATGTAAACTTCTGTATAATCGGTATTACAATTATATTTAATGTTGTGCCGTTTATACAGAAATATCAACTGGTTTCGCATACATACAATGATTTTTTTATCCCAAAATAGATCCATGTGGTATATCAAAATGAAGATGTACGCCTGGTGATGTTTTATGCAGACTGAAATACACTGCGTTCTGTCGGTGAGGTACGATTTTACCCAGGTTAAGGCCTTTTCATTGATAGCAAAGGAAAATTCTAAACCCTTCAGTAGTATCAGATGATCAAATGCGTAAAAAGCTGAAGATAAATTAAGCATAATTAATGCAATCATGGATCCTTAATCAAGAGCCTCAGAAATGTTACCCTGTATCTTCAAAAGAGCACTTTCTGTTGACTAACCACTAAGATATGCAGATTGATAACTGTCATTGAGGTCATTGTGCTCTAAGTGCTCTTCTACTCGCCTTGCTACTACCTTTTCAATAACCTTGGAGTGAATGGAAGTTTACATGTAAGACTATAACTCTTCATATCTTCCTCATACAACTCAGATCTCTTAAGCTGCGAAGTTATAATGGAGTTATGACTCACCCATTAACCTATTTATTATGCACGTTATCAGTGGCAGAAGTTGATCCACACATTTCTTTAAACGCCAATTAGGCAATGGGTGTAAGTCACGTGACCTGTTGGGAGACTTGGTGATTATTTCCTTGACCTGAACTTTGTAGGCGGTCGAAACATCACGAGTATATTCCCATTAAACATAATATCCGCATCCATGGCAATATTGCAGGTATTCTTTGGGTAATCAGAAATAACATAATCTTATTTCTGATGATTGTTGTTTACTTCACGAAGAAATTGTTGAACTTATCCGCCGGGAGTTCTGCGAAAGCGAACCGTGGAAGATTTACACCTGAATTACTTCCCATCAAGTTCCTTGTTAATTTCTCCCCGTTAAGGACGTTCAACATCAGGCTCTCTTCTCTCTCTGCTTTCTTCTGAATCTTATTAGCAGATCTAAACTCATCCGAGTACCAAAGAGCTTCGTAGGGTCTCGTCGAATTTCGAATGGTGATTAATCCTCCATCAATTCTTGAAGATTTGTGCCACGATACTTTCTGTATGTGATCTTTGGCCTCTATGGTCTAGTGGGTAAGAGCGTGAGACTCATGGTCGTGCCGTGCGCGAGGTCGGAGGTTCGAATCCCGGCCGTAGCACTATAGTAGGAGGAGTTTTTCAGCCAACTAGCCAAATGGCAAGGTTTTCTCCCACCAAATATATTTAGAATTAGTCCTCATGGCGAAGCAGTAAATTACAAACCATATGCGTCTCCCTCATTTGAGGTAGCTAAGCCGGTAAAATAACTGCCATTTCGGCCATTATTATTATTATTATTATTATTATTATTATTATTATTATTATTATTATTTTATTTCTTTCCTCGCATTCAATCGGGCTTGTCCATATTAATGATGAACTGTACAGCCAGATGATCGTCAAAGGATTTAACTTTGATGCTACTGAGACAAGGGTCAAACACAGAAGGAGCTCCCACTATGGTGGAATACGATTCTCTAAAGATAACTAAATCTAGTGTGTGGTCTCCTTTGTGAGTCCATGGGAATTCAATATACTGCAAAACCTACGATCTTTAACGTGAAACTTATTATCCACATGGAAACTGCACTACAGCCACCTAAATATTTCAGATAGTGTTGTGCTGTTATTTGTGATTGTTCCGATTTGCTTAGATTGTGGGCTAGCCAAACCTTCCGAGTGGCGACAACACCCCCCCCCCCACACACACACACACACACAGGTACTGCTGGGATTCGAGCCTTGATCTAGAGGTTTGCAGCGCAATGCTATAACAACCGGGATATAGCACCGCCGTGTTTTGTTTGTACATATACAGTTGTAAATACATGTGAACTTTGTAATGAACTTACGCAATACCTTGGTCAATAGCTTTCAGTTGATGTTTCTTCTTGAACATGAACCGAGTTGAAATCAATGTATCAATCCAAAATCTTTTTCTCTAATCGTGTCTATCAAGTGGAATCAGTGCAACTGCTCATGGCTACTATTCAATGTAATTTCGATTCAATTCGTTTATTCATGATTCATTCAACATTCACAATACATAATAATAATAATAATAATATATATATATATATATATATATATATATTATATATATATATATATATATATATATATTATAATAATAATATTAATAATGCATGTTTATATAGCGCCAGAACCAGGTAACCCTGTTCTCAGGCGCTGTACAGTATTATTATCCCTGACTCAGACCTGTTTCCATCCAGCACACATCTCAAATCCCAAGGGAGCATACAACGCATGCTGCCATTATAGGCGCAAAGCGTTACTCAAACATATAGCCATCGCGTCCTGTCAACATTGCAGCTCCCGGAGATTCGAACCCGCGACCGTTCGGCTACTCTCTAACTAACTGCACTATGTGAAACTACATAAAGAATGTTGAAAAGGAGGATGCTTGGAGCATTGCTTATGTAATGCATGTATACTGTGTTAATAACAAAGAAGAGCGTCGAATGGCGATAACAGTTGCTCGATGTAACCTTTCGTTGAAGTGGACAATCACCATTGGAAGGTCAACTCTCCCCTGAAACAGAAAAACACCAACAAGATAATGATTGGTGCTTCAATGTTGGTACGTTATGAGGACAGGTGGAGGTGACTGATAATCGTTACCGCTGTAAGACCACGATGTTTTGGGATATGCTCCAGTCGTAATGTCGTCTGCGTCAGGTACGCACAGGGATCAATATCCAGGGCTATATACTATTAGAAGAAATCTATATAGTTTTCAAATCATCGTCAACAAACTCAAGTATCACTCAACAACTTAATGTGAGCTAAAAAATATAGCGATGGTTGCTCGTTTGACACATGATGCTTCAAAATTTCTTGCTCATGTTATTTGTTGTTTTGTGTTGTTATTGTTGTTGTTGTTGTTGTTGTTGTTGAAAAACATGTGAATATTTTGTACCACAGGCCGAAGACCTTTCTATCCAATAATAGTTTCATTCATTCAAATTCAACATGACCGGATGCATATCTGTGTGCTGATTGGTTAATAAATTTAGTCTCAAATCTCCGTAGCCGAATTAGTATTTCAGCTGAACGATTCTGTCTTTCCAAAGGATTTAACACAATAATTATCAAAATATAACCCAATGATTAAGCTGACCGATCTTTCAGATGAATGACACAGCTAAGCCATAGTTATTCATGCTGACTTGTAGGAGATTTTTTAGCATGGGTTTCAATGGATTAAATAAATTATTTTAAAATTTAACATTTAGCTGAATGTAAATTGATAACTAAATAATAGTGAATGTGTCTGAAGGGTGTTTCGACTAACAACGATTGGAATCTGATTCTGTAAAGCAACTAAATTTCATACTTAGAAAACTTAAAATGTAGTACATAGCGTAGTATTTCATCATTATCATCATCATCATCATTATTTATTATTATAATTAGTAGTAGTAGTAGTAGTATATAAAACAGACGGCATGAATATCATAAAGTCCTTCTATTTCTACTGGTCAATGTTGCAATGGACAGGTTTTAGAGAATTTCGAGATCGTTAAAGCTCATTTTCTGCCTGCAAAAGCAACAGAATTATATCACCTTCATCTAGAATTTTCCAATAATGTCAGTCCGCGGACGCGAAAAAAGGTGGAATGAAAGTCAAAGAAAAAAAGGAAAGATTATTACTGATATAAGAATGAATAGAATATATTGTTTTACGGCAGTTATAGAAAATTAATGCTTAACATAAACAGTGACTTAGCCATTTTTTAAAAATTTAAATAGAAGAGTGTGAAACTTGTCTGAATTTACAACGGTGAAAGAAATAAGCTAATCAACTTAGATCAGATGTTAAAAAGATACATTTCATGGTGTTTTCTAATTTAATACAAACCAGAATGTGAAGTGGTATGGATTAATGTTTTTTTTTTAAATTTTATAATACGTACGTATCTTCGGACGAAAAACTCTTGATTAGATGTATACAGGCCTATACAGTTAATAAACAGAACATGGTCTAAAGTTCTTTTACAGAATTGGGAATTAATCAATTATAAATATAGGTAGTCCTCGCATTATACATACACATATGACAGTTAATGCAGCCTTCTTGATTTAAATGACCTTTTGTGTTGTTTACCTGATTTAGGTATTCGCATTTCAAGAGCACTTGCGCAAACACATAATATTTATATTCACCAGGTGTCACCACTTTAGATTACATGACCCACCTGTTGCTACCTACACTCGGCGTTCACTATTAAAAGCTTTATGTATGTGTGACCTTTTAGTATTATAAAACGCCATTCCCGAGTAAGCTCTTTTATTGCCGAGTTAGACATAATTTTATGTTTAGCTAATATTTTCCAATCTATAAAAAGCCATAGATCGGTCACCTATATTTTCCTGTCAATAACATTTGCTCGCATTAACCTCAAACCTTCCGGCCTCAGTTTCCTAGTAGGAGAATTCCTATTATGGGATTACCAGGAACTGATAGGCCTAATTAGCCAAGCGTACAATTTACATCCAACTGTAAATGTCTCCAATGGATTTTCGTTAACTTTAACAACTGTTTTACACACTTTTCGGGAAGTATAAATTTAACGTTAGTTTAAATGCAATGTGGGGAAAATACGTACAGTCGGACCTCGCTACTCCCGACTATTCGGGGCGTCTCCGTGGCCAAGCGGCAGCGTGTTGGACCACACAGAGCTTCGCTTCATTGCCTTTGGAGGTCGCTCGGCCCATTTAGCCTACCATGTGCACAAAAGTGGCCGTAAAACATCAATCATTATTAACATCATCATCTAACAATATGTGTAGTCTAATGCCGAGACCAGTCTATACTGTATTACACAAAAGTTAATTGTCCCGTAAAACTATGTCATGCTTTGGAAATTAACCCCAATTAATGATAAATAACATATTTTGTTCGGGTTTTGGGGGATTGGGATAAAGGAAAAAAAGTTGCTAAAATAGTCATGCATTTTGATCACCCATTAACTGCAAGTCATTGTATGACATCGTATTATTTGCCGCTTGGTGCGCTACGACCTCAATGTTGGCGAGAACAACTCTGAGTGAGTGAGTGAGTGAGTGAATGGGTGGTGAGTGAGTGAGTGGTGAGTGAGTGAGTGAGTGAGTGAGTGAGTGAGTGAGTGAGTGAGTGAGTGAGTGAGTGAGTGAGTGAGTGAGTGAGTGAGTGAGTGAGTGAGTGAGTGGTGAGTGGTGAGTGGTGGTGGTGGTGGTGGTGGGTGGTGGTGGTGGTGGGTGGTGGTGGGTGAGTGAGTGAGTGAGTGAGTGAGTGAGTGAGTGAGTGAGTGAGTGAGTGGGTGAGTGAGTGAGTGAGTGAGTGAGTGAGTGAGTGAGTGAGTGAGTGAGTGAGTGAGTGAGTGAGTGAGTGAGTGAGTGAGTGAGTGAGTGAGTGAGTGAGTGAGTGAGTGAGTGAGTGAGTGAGTGAGTGACGAACTTATTTAACCTGGACAATGACCGCGCTTAGAAACATCCGGCTTACACATGTAACGCCGGGATTCGAAACATGTAGCGGCCTTCTGTACCCACTGGGCCATCTGGGCGTCCATAAAAATGCGAGGACAGCATCTAATCTTTCTTATATCCTTTAGTAAAAGCTTGTTGTGCATATTTCATTGGCTCCGGTATATATATATATATATAATATATATATATATATATGTGTATATATATATATATATATATATATTTCAGCGCCGTGTTCTATAATCACTGTGCCGATGTACTAAGTGTCTTTTGTACCTCAACTGCTTCAGTCTTTGTTTTATCTAGATACATTTATTTCGCTTATTGCGAATTCTCTTTATTATTATTATTATTATTATTAAAATATTATATATATATATATATATATATATATATATATATATATATATATATATATATATATATATATATATTAGTATGTAATACCCCTTTGGTTTGGGGGTTCAGAGTATATCCTTCTATACATGTGATAAACGGGGATTGAGTTGTTTAAGATAAACACTGGTCACACCTGGGACATACGGCTCCAGAGCGACTCCCTAGAGAAACATATGCCACAAACACATGTATGAGTTGGATTCGAGAGAGAGAGAGAGAGAGAGAGAGAGAGAAGTACAAATACAAACAAATACACACACATACAGAGAAAGAGAGAGAGAGAGAGAGTGTGTGTGTGTGTGTGTGTGTGTGTGTGTGTGTGTGTGTGTGTGTGTGTGTGTGTGTGTGTGTGTGTGTTTTTAGCTGTGTATAATAAGGCACAGGCACAGAGAATCTCAAACCGTGACTTTTCTTGCTGAGACATGTGTAATGTCTCACCAGTCCCTAAGCCGCCAAGCAAAATCAAAATACGAATCACCTACAGCCGTGGAGTTTGGGTGTAAAACACCCAAGTCAGATCACGGCAGTAGTGAGAATGTTTAGCTTAATTATCTAAGCAGCCCTATTTATAGTTATTTTTCAATTGCTGTATCTTTCTTCAAAGCAATACTATATAAACTATATAACCCAATTGTTACCGTCTTCAAAGATCAGTTTTTACAACGGGCAGGCGTCACAAAGCGACTACTATTAAAACTATTTAGCTTAATTGCTATTAAAAGACTGACATCTGCGCTGAAGCAGACCATAATAGCGCGTCATAGCTTCCGTACTGTTTGAATTATTTTCAAACCTGACCTAATTTATGCTATTCTAACTATTGTAGTTCTTAAATGTTATTTATGACAAGCAGATTAGAGCTAATCTTGAATGTCATAGTACAAACTGGACATAACTGGACCTAGGAAAGATAATTCTATTCCCACATACAACCAAGGTGAATTTTATTTACTAGTAAACTTGTTATATAAAACACTCCAACCGCGCGAGCTGAGTCCAATGCCACCGCTCGAGATGCGATGCAGTGTTTCTATTCCTGAGTCAGGAGTACTTATAATGCTTTAAGAGCGTACTGTGCCTGTTACAGTCATTTAAATGCTGGATAACCAAACCAAACACTTAAACGGCGTGCCTCCAAAGACGCAAATAGTACATGGATTATACAGATCTAGATCAACTTTTCTTGAATACAGGGACCGGGAAATATGGTCTCCACGCATAGAAAACGGAATTTTCTCAACCGCAGCATAATATGCCTTGTGATATTTGCTGGAGGGTCAAATACCTCATAAACATACAAATCCAATAAATACTATGACCTACTCGTCACTATTTTAGCAATTTATATCGGCGCTTTAGCAGACCGTTATGGCGGAATTGCCGTTCCATATATTAACATTTTCAAATCAGACCTAATGTCTGCTATACAAACTATAATTATAATATAGGGTTTTATTAATGACAAGGAGACTAGAGTTAGCCTTGAATGTCATAGTACAGACTGGACATAACTGGACCTAGGAAAGATAATTCTATTCCCACAAACAACTAAGGTGAATTATATATACAACTAAACTTGTTAGTGTGTGTGTGTGTGTGTGTGTGTGCGTGTGTGTGTGTAGAGAGAGAGAGAGAGAGAGAGAGAGAGAGAGAGAGAGAGACATTATTCCCACAACCCATCGTTCAGACAGTTCGATGTTCCGACAGTTTATTCCACCTCATTGGTTCTACAAATGACAGTGTTTCGACAGACCGGCAGATAAATGACGGTAATAAAGTCATCATAAGACTTGTTCTTAAGGATGTTTCATCTTTGACTTCGTTTCATTACCTTCGGAGGTCGCTCGGCCCATTTAGCCTATACCACGTGGATAAAAGTGGCCGTAAAACATCAATCATCATCAATCCCTTGGTGGACAGTGGACACCTAGGTATTCGATAGGTAGTACATTTCTAGATTGCGTCGAGTTCGTTTGGGGGAAGACATCTGATTGCACTTCGTGGTTCGTTGTTATAATGACTTGTGCCGACATACTATAATGACACATGACTTACGGTAAGCAACCATTTATGTTCCAGAAGTTGGGGTCATTTGAACCTTCAGTGGGATTTATAAATAATAATAATAATAAATATTTAATGTCGCTTCCTAGCTAACAGGAGCCATTCGAAGGCACTGTACACGAGTCTAGAGTGATATCCCAAATAGTAAACCCAATAATAAATCACAACGAGCAGTATTATTTACCAGTAGAAGCAACTGTCATAGAGCGGAGTCCACTCACAGCATTGGTGTATATCTATAACACTGTAGCGCAGATCGTCACAGATCCCTATAGTACCTCTAGTAACCCGGATGGTCAATGTCTGAAGGACGCTTCATCTATTCTTGCCTGACTATGGAATCATTCGGTCCAATTAGCACAACATGTGCACAAAAGTGGCTGTAAAACAAACAAACAAACAAACAAACAAAAATTCTAAATTTCATTTTACTTTGGTCATGCTCAATCGTTTCTTATACTCCAAAGACAACGTTAGAACGTCATGACCATTGGCGGGTTCAAGGTCGTACCGTTTCAAATTACACAGTCGGACAGTGGTCACTGATGAAGTGCTTAATTGCTTCCTCATTTTAGAAATATATGCATGGCAGAATCAGTGACGACGATCACAGATAATGTGGTGTAAACAACAAGAAAAACAGACGCTCATAAAATGAAATGCTGTGCCAACATCATAGTTTCCCCGCAGAAGTTGGTGATCGAACGACATAGCATTTTATAATAATAATAATAATAATAATAATATGTAACATTTATGTGGCGTCCTATTTAGCTAGATAGGTGCTCTAATGCGCTTTACACTATTATTATTATTATTATCCCTGACTCAGACCTGTTCCAATCCAGCACACATTTCAACTCCCAATGGAGCATACAACACATGCTATCCCTATAGGTGTAAAGCGTTACTCAGCACATATACCCATCACGTCCTGCCAGGTTCTCATTTTGATGGATGAGTGAACCAATCGCCACATGATAGCATTGCAGCTCCCGGAATCTCGAACCCGCGCCCCTTCGGCTACGAGCCCTACGCTCTAACTAAATGCGCTATAACGGCTCGACTTTGTGGGATATGGCCTCCTGTAAGATGCTAGAATTGCACAACTTTCGGCCATTTGCGTCCACTTTTCATAACCCCGGCGAGTGGGGATTTGATATTAAATTTGATAATTGACTGTTGCCATTACTGGATTTTAACGATTTTATCCGCTTAGGTCAGTTACTTTGGTTCTAATATATTCAATACTTGAATAACTCTGCTAAATATTGACATTAGCGTATATTCCCTGACAACTTTTCCGGTCCGCTTTACCAAAAACTGTCGCAAACAAAATATTGGCCACGAAACGATTCCAAATGTGAATATAATTATACGTTCTGATAGGAAGATTTATTGGCGATAGGCTACTGCTTATGGCCGACATTCCATATACGGGGTATGTGTTATGTGAATGCTACAAAAAAATGGAACACATGTAAACGCAAGAGCACGACGGCGTAGGCGATTTGAGAATGCGACAAAACGGATCGCTCCATGCAGCGATTCGTGCGAATGCGAATCTGAACACAAATCGGACGGTTCAATCCTGAATTTTACTATCCAGGCAGGCTTTCCCGAGGAAAATAGGTCAGAAGCTGTCCGAAAACGCATGGATATTCGTTCATATGGAAGCACACACATTTATCGTATACCGCAATGTCGCATATACGTATAATGCACATCGCACCACGTACATGGAATCTCGGTCTTATGCTTTAACACGCAAAACAGTAAAACTGTCATATGAAATTTGTGTTTCGCGGTAAAAAATTACCTCCACCGTGCACTCAAGATGGCCGCCAAATTCGGACACACGGAAATTGATATCGAACCGAATAACAATTATGAAGCAGGCAGATGAGAGATCGTGCACAACGCTAATGGCCGAGTTGAAACGGGCAAGGAAGGGTCATTATTTGACACACGCCCAAAAGACACAAAAGTCGTATAAACATCTGTGACCCGTATTTTTTTAATTAAAACCAGTCTCCATAAACACCGAATGTCACACAAGAGACAAAGTCTGTCGCATATGCCGACAACCGTTTCTCCATCGGGTCATCCCGACCTTCCAAATAAGCGGCCACTGCGAGATTCGCCTCGACTTGATCAGCTCCGATTGGCCAAAACAATGCTACTGCGTCCGTGTTGTAGCTGGCTGTTAACCACGGCGCCGCTTTAAGAGGGGGAATGCTGGCATCTCCAGTAGGTCAAGTTTAATCGTGAAAATAAATCAAAGCATTCTCTGAACATAATTATGAAGAGTTGCCTTTTATAGCTGGTATGGCATACAACCCTATTTACCGACTGACTGACAAACCCACTCCTTCATAATAGTTATTAGGTTTGTTTTAGCCAAACCATATAATATGATTAAAGATCATTTGTTACATCAAAACACACACGCACACACGCACACGCTTGATCCATATAGTCCATAGTGGTGCATTGATTAAAATACATTTCTTTGGTGCACTGATGATCTATCTTGCTTTGTGTAGGAGTAAACAGCTCTTAATAATTGAGCATTACAAAAATTAGAGTCATTAACACCATGCATGGATTTAATTGTGCCTTTTGACCTCGATGCATCACTGTAACACGATATACAGCAACAGTTTACCCGCTGGCCTGTCATCGAGATATCCAATAAACACTGGCGACAATATGCTGGCTTTGAATTAAAGGGCACGTTGAAGCACTTTCGTGATGCATAATAAATTCTATCATCATAAAGCATGAATGTATTATATTATTTCAATAAGCCAACAGGTGCTTAGCAAAATAGCAATTATTCATTGGTTGGTATAATACAACTATAAATGTGCCGCAGTTATGTGGCACACAAATAACAGACCACAAAGCTGTTTGTTTTGTATGTTAACCAGCATCAGCAACATCAACATACACGTGTTTGTATAAGTATGGTTATAGAAACTTTTTATTTATAAGTAATTTGTGAATCAAACACAAACTCAAAAATATTCAACATCAAACGAATTTATATTTCATATTTTAAACTAGCTTCAAACAGGTATGGGAATAAACCCCCCCTTTTTAGGTTGATTAAGAATTTTCTTTCATTCAAATCAATTTTATAAATATAATAAACTCCTCAAAATCAACTGCCTGAAATTTAGAAGTGGTGGACGATTGATATTATTTAAACGAAAACAATTAACAAAAATTCAATCCATAACAGATGCGTCCTGAGAGTGGTTATAAAAGTATTAAAGAATGGTGAGCTAGCAATCTTTTTGTGTAATATATTTCGCAGGGCCTGTGAAGCCTGCTACATCAAGTATATATTTGCAACACAATTTCGGTCAAGACATATGTACTGGTGGTAACATATCACCAGATATCTAGCATTGGGTGTGTACTTGACAGTAACCAAGTGCTCCTATGGCAAATTGGTTTCAGGATTGCACTAGGCTAGCCTCCAAGTCCAGATTCGGACTGAATTAAGTAACCTGTGTTTGTGAGATATTACCCATGGGAATCAATCCTTGGGGAGGGTTCCATGTCCTGAATATGACTAGCAAAGATGCCAAACAAATAACTCACCGACTCATTAACTCATTCACTGACTGACTGACTGACTGACTGACTGACTGACTGACTGACTGACTGACTGACTGACTGACTGACTGACTGACTGACTGACTGACTGACTGACTGACTGACTGACTGACTGACTGACTCACCGACTGACTGACCGACTGACTGACTGACTGACTGACTGACTGACTGACTGACTGACTGACTGACTGACTGACTGACTGACTGACTGACTGACTGACTGACTGACTGACTGACTGACTGACTGACTCACTCACTCACTCACTCACTCACAGACTTGACAATAATCAGTAAGATTAATAGTTTTTTAATCAACAAAGTTTAACACGTGAAATTGAAGACGTGTTGCATTCAAATGGTTGTATAATCTAATTGGAACCTGGGAAAATTGATACACAGGTCGGGTAACATCTATGGATGGGGTAATGATGATGACTTTTAGCAAATCTTCGTAGATTACAGTAGACAATGGTGGACTGAACAGATGGAGAAGCCTCAAATTAAATCATGATTTTCGACACCAGCGTGAAACAATCTTGAATAGCATGATAGTCCTCTAAGTGCTGAACACATCATGATATTCAGTCGGTTGTTTATGCTTGATGTTCAACCAGGCTGATTGGACTATGTTCACTTGGCAGAACTAGCCACATGGCGAACTGAGGAAATCACTAAGTGCAGCTATGCTAATTTAAAAAATGAAAATACGGATGTTTTTTCAACAAGTGGCAGACCTGAATTATAAATTGTTGTTACAGTTATATAGTTATTACCTCTTCTAAGTGTTCCTTCTTTCTAAGATGTCTCAAGTATTTTTCTTCCTCCTCCATTTATGCATATAATCCATCTCTGGGCAACTGTCAAGCAGCTTGGTTGGCTAATTGGGTCAAACCATATCCAAAGTAATCAGATGAAATG
Source organism: Paralvinella palmiformis (assembly GCA_025642065.1). Lineage (NCBI taxonomy): Eukaryota > Metazoa > Annelida > Polychaeta > Terebellida > Alvinellidae > Paralvinella > Paralvinella palmiformis. The sequence continues at coordinate 218,567 of JAODUP010000243.1, forward strand.
AAAGATGTAACATCCTTTAGACATAGCTATGTAGGCCGAGATGTGAACCTCAGTACATCCTAGAGGTGCACACACACACACATACACACACACACACACACACACATTATTTACGTATCTTTTGCATGTACAAATAATTCAGTGTTACTACATTTTTACTTTTAGAAGTGTATTTTTTTGGTGTGGGAAAGCGTTTACAAAGTAACAAACAACATTGTTTACAATTAGTTTTATAAAGATATTACTGTGGGACATCATTTTTAATTGTTCAGTTTCACTACCCATTTTCATGAAACAGGCATAATGAAAGCATGAACACATATTTTGCTTATTGCAGTGTGTGAGTGCGAGAGTCCTTTATAGATTGAGCGGCTGAAACAACGTCCTCTTTTAACTCTGATAGGGAGGAAGTAGGGCATGATAAAACAAAAAGACCTTGAGAATAGTTAACCGTGTACTTCTATCCCAGTTTGATATTATCATTGAGAACTGTTATGTCAAACTTGGTAACGTTTGAGACACTCGACTACATATTTGCGGCCATTATTAATGTTTTAATCATAATATATTCACATAATCTTTATCGTCCAAATTTAATCCTGTTGTACGGCAGTGCAATTTAACGTGATCATCCGACCAAATGGTTGCGGTCGAGTAATCAATGTTTGAAATAGGTTCAACCCTTTTATGGTACCGAACCCGCAATCCTTGTCATCACGGACCATGCGTTTTTTTGTTGAATAATAGCAAACTATTAAATCAAGTGCTTGATATGGATCGCCGTGTTATTAATTTATTTTAGGATGGCAGTTCGTCGCAGGCATGGGTTTTGACACGACCAAACATAACATTTGTAAAAAAAAAATTGGGTAACCACATTCTCCGCTTCCAAACTGGTTCCTGGACTGAGCCAGTGAGTCGATGGGGGGACTTGAAAATCTGAGCCTTCTGACGCCTAAACGAACAAAACGCCACGCTTGTAGTGATTTTATGGTTTTCCTTTCGACACCGATAAATTAATGTCCGACACACTCTGCCACAAACACGGCCAAACGATGAGAGAAAGTCAAAACGCAGATCACAGACGAGCTTTACATCCTCGTTTTCCAGCCAGCCATCATAGCGCACGTAATGATCTCTTAACATCCGGGCATTCGGGCCGTGGACGGCCATTTTGATGTTTTGGTTTGGGTGCTTGCTTTGTTTTGCGCAATGTTGACGTGAACTTCGACGAAAAACATCGTTTCCTGCAACGATCAGCCCTAGCCCAATAACCTGTGTTTACTACGACCGAGGACTGCGAGGCTCCGTCGCTATGAGATTAATGGAGGCTAGCTAATTGTGGCGAATAATATCACGATTTCTGGTGCTTTCTGCGAACGACGCCGCGTCAAGCACAGATAGAAAAAAGACTCGACAAAACCTCGAAGCGAACGACTTGGCCGATGGACGCCGACAAAATGTGGCTCTGTGGCCTGTTGCTGTTAATAGCGGCGATAACACCGAATATGTGTAAGTATTCTTAATTTTACTTCGTTCATCCGTAACCCAAAATATGATCGACTCGTGACCCTGCCCTAGGCCTAGGTTTAGTAGGCAGTGGTATTTTATCCCGGCGTAGAACTGTCATTTTACATTTGAAGACACACACACGCCGGGTTATGTGTCAGGCTTCATGTAGTAACAATTACGTGTCACTGTAACTTAGTGAGTTGACAGGTGGTTTGTGTAAATAGAAATGGTTCTGTGCGGACATTAAGTGGGGATGTTTTAGTTGCTTTTACTTTAGTGAAATTGGAGTATAGAGCCATTCATTGAGGGATCCATCTTAAGCCTAAGCGTACAATAGGGAATCTAGTTTAGTGTGCCCCACTTAAGAGTTAAGTCCCAGCCACTGTGTATAGTGTGTTGGATGTAATGACTAATGTGCACACATCGAAACTGTGTGTGTACTTGGCATCTTTTTTAAAAACATTTTAATACAGCCATGAATGATTATGATGCGCTATTAGTATTACTATTAGAATATAGTGCAAGACATAGACTGGTCATGTACTATAATATAGGCTGTAGTAATTAGTATTATAAGTATAATCTATATCAGTATATAATGTCTTGCACACTGTCAAGATATGGAGGCAGGGCATACACCTATTCTTACAAACGCGTATGTGTTATTGAATCCAGTTACTGAAACACTTGAAAGCACAACTTACATGTTTTTGTCATGTGAACATGTGGCCAACCTTTGCTTTTTTGTGATAATGCTATAAGTTAGCTAGCGTTATCTGATAAGGCTTTCCTTTACTATAAACACTCTTATCACCATTAATGGGCTTATGCAGTTTGGCCTTATTATGCTCTGAATACCACTTTGCTAAATACATCTACTTTTCTGTACACACACATACACACACAGTTTGTGAAATGTGTGGTACTATGGACCAGCTAATAGTAGTAGTAATAATTGTGATCTAATGAAGTGGCTTATTAGTGGGAGTCATTCATTATGATTCAGAGTTTGATAAGACTACAACTTGGTTAATAGAATGAGTTATCTGGTCCAAAATATTAGTACTGTGCCATGGCCATATGACAAAACTGACAAAATTATTGTAAGTTAGAAATTATACAGTATCACTTTAAAAGCTGTCGGTTACCATTAGAAACCCATAGCTTTATAACACAATCATTAATTCATCAAAGACTCAAAATCAATGTAGCAGTAATATTTCTATTCTGCCATAGAAAATGTTGCATATCCAAGCGATAGGTGATTGACCCCATTATTGTAAATGTAATCATTGAGTGGTTAGTCTTACGGATTATACAAGATCAGTATATTATGTCAGTTGCTATTTAATTGTTTGCGACACATACATGCATACACAGAATAAGGATTTAATCATAATAATCTTGTGCAAACATTGTAGCACATTACCATCAATTTCATGTTCACTGTAGAGATGGTGATAACACACAAGCTCTGCAGCTTTATCATAGCCCTTGTTTGTTTTAAACTTTTGTCTACAAAAAGCCACAATTTGAGAATATTTTTAGTGAGCCTACAAAAGGATTGTGGGATTGACTTCAAACAATTTTACAATAAAGGTGCCAAGTTATGCTTTAGTGATAATTCAATACTTGAGTTTAAATTTGATGTGAAATAGAAATATTTATTAGGCTATTCACTGTCGGTATTTCACCTAAAATTGTCAACCCTGCTAATTCATCAGCAACCACTGTATTGTGTTTTGACACAAAATGAAGTTTTAACGGCATGCTGTTTTATCATAATGATTTGTACACTGTTTTTGTGGTTGAAATCCATAATTCTACAACAGTTTCACTCCCAGAGTAAACGTTCATGTCAAAGTGCTATGAATTTCAACACCTCGTACCATAGTTCACCCCCCCCCCCCATCCGGCATTTATCCACCTATAAAACCTTTAGAAAAATACAACACATTTGACTGGGTTAAGGAAGTGTTTGACGTTATTAAAATGCTGAAAAATAGTAATCAGCTGATTTGGTTATGGTATAATCTCTCGGCTGTACCTTGTATTTAGTGATGAATTAGAATTTCTAATTTAATATTTCAACATGACATGCTAGAAATGGTCACATCTTAATAATGTCATAATTATAATATTATTTTGGTAAAGAAGCCTTTTAGAGATGCTGTGCCAAAATAAATACAGTGCAGAGAGTACAGCAAGTGTGAGCAAATTATTATATAACAGAAATTAGGACTGAGCTGGAAGTGAACACTAATTTCTGGGGAAAACATTTCTGGTTTGCATGTCAAATTCTTAGAGAAGTTTAGCTCTGTTGCTGTATTTCATTCATTTATAAGGAAGAATGCTATACAAAGGTTGGATGAAATCAGTTAAAATGTGCTGTTAGTTTCACAGCAGTCCAACTAAATCCAGGTATGTCTGTTCCTGAACTTGGTCTGAATCATCCTAAATAAAAAAATGAATACCATGAATTTTTGTTGTAAAAAAAGGTTGATTGGTAATCTTGTTGAAATTGGGTTATCTTTATAACAAAAATTCTCTCTCCCAGGTTAGGATTGATTATAGTGGTTTTCATAGTTTTGATCCATGATGTCGGCCACTTGGCATTTACCTGTAGGATCTTTGTCTATGATGAGTGAAGTTAGCATTGTGGGTGTTTGATGTTAGTAGGCAGTATCTAAGAAGGATATAGTGTATCTGTGTTATCAGCTAATATTCAGGTTTTCTGGGGGAATGTTTGAATGCTTAGTCAGACATTTTAAAGGCCATTAGATCCATTGTTGTATTTCAATACTTCGTCTGGGTGGGAGGTGCTCCTAGATATGCTGATATTTAGTGATTGTTAACATATTCTGTGTTAAGAGCTAAAATTTGTAGATGGGCCTAAATGATATATATATATATACTTACTGCAGTGGCCACTATGGTGTTTACTTGAGTTTTTCTCCACCAGAAAACAATAACATTTAAGTACATTGCCAGTAAATCAGATTTGTAATTATTCCCTGGTGTAATATCTAGTTAAGCTTGGCATGGCCCTTTATGGCTGGTCTATGCGCTAAATAGTTTAAGACTTGTCAAGTTGACAGATGTGGTGGCTTGTTTACATTAGTAGTGTCCTTGAGCACGTGGGTGGCTTTTTAATTGTCCCTGACGATGTAGCGTGGCTGATGTTCAGCATAGTTGACTGATTGATAATGGTAGATGTTAAACAAATCGTGATACACCACAGTTTGGAATTCTGGTTCTGTTTGTGCCTTGTTGAACCATTTGTAATGTTGTATTATCCTGTTGATGGCTGATTGTCAGAGTTAGTAATTAATTGATGCGTCAAACAGTCTGTAAATAGTGAATGGTTATGAACATTAATTGCTTAGATGATACTTGTCCATTTCACAACTGCCAATCATCATCCTACAAGCCTGAAGCACGATGACGTCACAAACCTGTCGCGCTTTGGATTGTGGGATTTATGGGAATTCTTAATTGAAATACAGTTAGCTCTCATAATGTTATCATTAATCAATAATTATAGCTTACTCATGCTTTACAGCTGGGTAAGTAGAGTGGTGCCTCCCTAGACTTAAAAAGCCTGCTCATACATCATTTGGTGGCTGCAGACTTGGAGTTACTTCTATTAGTATTATAGTACTTCAAGTCAGATTATAAATACCAGTTTTTATAATATCAATTCCAATGATCTGTTCCGAAAGATTTAAACTTTGGTTTGTACTTTGCCTATTTTGTATTATTCACAAGTGTGCATTAAAACATGGAAGCTTTCTTTGTGATTTACTGCACCTATACAGCCTTGGAAGGCAATGAAATGAAAGATGAAACACCCTTGGAATGGCAAGTCCCCCATCCTAGAGTTAAATCATCAGGTTTAAACGGATAGTATGTATAAGATCAGTAAGACTTGTTTGTTGACTGATTTTATTTAGTGCAAGTATGTAGTGAATTAAAAATGTTTTAAAAAAAATTCTGGAAAACTTGGGTTATCGGACCAAACTTTAGTCTGGTTTCACAAACTTAATATGTATTAAATGAATAGTTGGATATATGTTAGATCGGTATTTGAGAATTTCAGTGATAATAAAAAGCACTACTTAATATCAGAATACATGTTGTACACTAATAAATGACTTCTGAAATAACCCCCCCCCCCCACACACACACACACATCCCAAGTGTAGTTCTCATTATTTAAGATTTAAACTTAGACTTGTACATTTGGTGATAATGCTATACAATTTAGTGATATGTTGACATATATTACATAAAACAAAGATATTAGTAATAGTAGTGTTCATGGAAAGTTAATTTTAATGTGGTAATTGAAAAGTATTTAAAAGAAGTTGATTCCCTTTCAACTCTTTCGGTTACTTTTTAGAGTTTGATACCAAATCTAGTCATGAAATTGATCTTTAAGTTTCAGTTACAAAGAAAGTGTCTGAAACCCAAGATATAGCTGCTCTTTGTCAGCCAGACAACAGTCTGCAACTATCATAATAAACAAATTTTGAAAATTTATTATGAAAGTTCCATTTTTACAGCAGTACTAGTTTACTGCGCAACGGGCAGCAGGATTGTTTACATGTCTGTATTATACAGGATTTCTATAATTATCCTAACCCTGACTCAGTTATTATTTCTGAAACATAGCCATTGATAATTTGTTACATTATGTACTAATGCCAGCTTTGTAGTACTGTGTCCTAGTCAGTGGACTGTGTTCTCAAAAAGTATACACTAACATATCAGTAATGTGTTAAATTGTTGTTTTGTTAGAATTCGTACTTTGCACTCTGGCTGATTAACTCTAGAATCTTGTCACCATGACAACACAATATGGAACCCCGTAGGTCTCTTAATTGAACAACAATTGTTGTACTCGGTCCATTTAAAAGGGCACCTCCGTGGTCTAGTTGGTAGCACGTTGGACCACAGATCACTACCACCTGAGTTCGAACCTTAGCATGGGCATATCTGAAGGGTGTCTCATCTTTGCTTTTGGAGGTCGCTCGGTCCATTTAACCTACCTTGTGCACAAAAGCAATCATCATCACTGTCCATTTAAAAGGAGGTGATGGGGCTGTTTTGGCAAAAAAAATGCATTTGAGATTGTTTATTTATCGGGGGGGGGACACATTTGAGATTGTTTCTTTATCAGGGACACATTTGACATTGTTTATTTATCAGGGATACGTTTGACATTGTTTATTCACCAGAGGATACATTTGATGTTATTGTTTATTTATAAGAGGATACATTTGATGTTATTGTTTATTTTTCAGAGGATATATTTCATGTTATTTACTTATCAATGGGATAGTGTTGTGTTTAGAAATATTTGTTACATTAAAGCCACGTGCTGTTTAAGTTGATACTACAGTACTATCACTTAGTATAAGTAGTAGTATTTAGTATGTGGGCATGCCATTGCCAGTTAGGTGAGAGACTCTTTGGTCTTGGTCACTCTGTGTTGGAGTTTGCAATTCAAAACTCACCCGTCATACTATCCTATGCTGAATTGTTTTATCCTTCAACGCAACCAACAGGGGTATTCTCTCCCCAAAATGGTATCTGATCCATGGCCAAAATTTACTTAGTATTACTCCCTTCTTGCGAGAATTTAATTAGTACTACACAAATATGCATTTTACCGTTTGAAGTACAAGTAGTCAAAGACAAGTAACTGCCATTCCACTTACTAGATTAATTTTGCTATGTATTTAACATACATGAATATATTACGTAAGTATATGGAGTATGTACCAGACAGTGAAGTAAAAAATAAGACCCAAAAATTCATACAACAGTGTTAAATCTGTTGACAAGAATCAGTTGTCACCTTTTTGAAATAGGTAGGTGGTTGGATTAGTTTTATAATTGTCTGCAATTGTGTATGTGGTGTCATTTTCTTAGGCCGTCTGTATACAAATTGTTGTAAACAATTACTGAATCCTTTGCCGATTTCATTCCCTTCAGTAGATAGCCACAATAACATTGCATTTGATTACATTCACTTAATACAACATGTGCTAATTATGTGATTGATGAAGTATGCTGGTTAAATTTACTCAGTTTCCACAGGTGTACTTCACTACTTGACCACATGGTAAAGTATGATGCTTTGATCATAACAGATGCATCAAATATAAAATGTATTTCAATCTTTTAAAATTAAGGGATTTTATTTCAACTAGAATTCAATTTGTGTATTAACTTTGGAGGTCGCTCGGCCCATTTAACTGATATGTCAAAATATTCATGTGTATATTTAATTAAGATGTGAATGAATTAATTCATGAAAAGGGAACTTCAGGTTACTGACTTGTTTTATATGTGATCTTTTAATAGACCTCACATCATCAATTGTGGGTTATTATTGTCAATCAGTGATTTACCCAGCCCAGTGACTGTATGTGTGTACGTGCGGGCATCCATTTTTTGCAACTTCCTTCTTCACCAACAGTTTGAGTTCGGGATTTGCCACCCAAAAGTGGACACCCTACTTCGGATTTCTCGCTAAAAGCCTGTTGTAAATTTATATAAACGGAATGCGTCTTTCCCATTCCATTTAATCAGATGAAAATGTCTTTGAAATAGCGTTTGTCTTCTCATAGTTGAATATAACTGGGAATAAATATTGGAGTTTAAGATCAGAATCAAGGTCACCTTGACTTATCAGGGTTTTATTGAGGTTTTTATGACTCCATACGCCACCAGAAAAAAACCCATGTTTTGTTACTCGCCTTGTGATTTGTTGATGTTATTTTACCGGTGCTCACAGATGCTGAGTTCGGGCTCCCAACACATGTTTGTCAGCAAAAAGTTTGATGCAACTTTGATGTAGAAAACGTTGGTGGTTATAGAGCTCTGTGTCTTATGGCAAGATTTTGATAAATCAGCAGAATGGAGCATAAAATCCACGGACATAAATGTGATTTATTAGCCAGAAAGTGGTAGTGTTTCCGATTGTCCTGCGACTTATTTACGAAGAGGAGAAAAGATTCGTTTAGGTTTGTTTCTGGTCACTTTATAGTAGGACAGCTGTAATTAATTTAATCGGTTGTGCCGCTTCACGCCTAAAATGTCTGTCTCTCTCTCTCTTTATGATGGTGAGATGTTTGTAGCTGCTTACGTAGTGTCAGATTTAAGAAATTGTGATAGGCGACACTCGATATTGTTTGCTTTTGAAAATGTTAGAGCATTATCAGTGAGGAACGTCGAGCACTCAGAATAGAGGAGCCACTGAATCAACTGAGAGAGCCCAGCAAGGAAATAAAAAATCTCTCTGTTTAACATTTACAGAGCCTATTGTAGTGACACGATTGCTGTTCAAACATTTCGCGTGATTATTTCAGTGGGTTTTTCTCTTCTGGACGCGATGCGGCGTGTGGCGTTGTGTCCGAATCGACCAAAGGGCCGGGCCGACCCTCGCTCTAGCCGACACATAATTGTCTTCGCTCAAGTGGTGGCCGTTGGCAGCTTCTAAACGCATCCGTGTCGGGGGTTTTGAATCGGTCTGGGTCTTCGGCGTGATTGTTTCCTTTGTTGCTACCGTCTGTTAGAGAAGATCCTCCCTCTCTCCGTCAGCGTTCTCTCCTCCCTATCTTCGACCCCCACTGCCAGCTAGTTACAAAGAAGGCCGATAACGACAGCAGTAGGTTAATCTCCAATGACACAATGAATAATAACTCTTAAGAGAGAGAGAGAGAGATGTTTGTTGTGCGGTGGTAGTATTAGCCCGTGGCCTATGTTTACAGAAACGAGACTCCAATCTGTGTAATTGCCTTCTCCGTTGATACGACGGCGATCTTTACGGGGATAAAGAGACGGCCTGTAGTATTTGATATACTGGCCTCGGCTATTTTTAGTACTGGCGGGTTCACCGGTTTATGAGTGGCTCGTGAAAACAACGCGGCTTGCTCGGGCCTTCGGCTCTCCGGTATTGGGTGGTTCCATAAAACTGTAACGCTCCTCCGTGTGGATATACGGGACCCCCCGGTCTTAGGTATGTGTGCGTTGCAATTTTTTTGTTACGAAGATTATCGTTTCGGACGACAATTAATGTGTTACGTAGGTTCACGTAGGTGCATCGGATTGACTGGTGGCATGGGTTATGATAAAAGTTTGAAGACGAGTTCATCGCAGATTTAAGTTTTTCGCTTCATGTGTAAAAGGCATCATCGTAAGATGGATTTTGTCCAATTGTTCAAATGTAAACTGATGTGACTGATTGTGTTTTTGTGGTGCTGCTTCAGAAACAAGAAGATACCCGTTATCTGTGACGAGTAATGCCAGGATGCTTTGAACGTCTGAGATATATTAGGCATGTTTCAGAGATCATCTGTGTACTTTACATAGATCATTACTACTTGCGTAGAGCTATTTCTGGTAACTGTGTGCGGCGGAGAACGGGCTTCGGGGAGAGTAAGGACAGTTTATTAAATCTACATTATTATTAGTGTTAGTATTATGATACCATATCGGTGAAGGTAGATAATGTGGTGCTATAAATGGCTGCCACTGCAGAGCGGCAACAGCATTATTCTAGTTTATCAATCCGCCTACACTGGGCGTGTTATGGCTGTTGTCTTATTGGAGTAGGTAGCAAATCTGACTGGACCAATCTACTGGAAGCGGGCCGGGAGAGGGGTGGATGGAAGAGACGAGGTATTTTTCCCCACTTGTTGTCTACAGGATGGATGCGAGAAGTAGATGGTGTTCGGCTGGTAGATGACATTCAACTCCATGACAACATCCCCTTCTCCTTAGTGCCCTCTCTCCCAACGAGATGAATGAAGCCTGTCTAGTGTAGATTGCTCTCTCTCTCTCTCTCTCTCTCTCTCTCTCTCTCTCTCTTTATATATATATATATATATATATATATATATATATATTGTATTTGAGTGTGTGACTTAGCGAGCAAACGAACAGATATTGTTCACTAAGTTTAAAATGGTGGGTGAGAATATAATTGATATGAAATTAATCCACTTTGTTCCGCACCAAGACCATGCCAAAACAACATTCAATTATCAGCTAGACAATTCCCATTACATATACCTGATATTTATCTACCGTAAAAGCTAGTGCTACCGTAACACTACAGGTGAATTAATTTGTTACATATTCTGTATAACATATCCCAAAACTCAGAGAAAGCTAGATATCAAATTGTCGCCAGTAAACATATATATATACAGAAAGTCTGTTTAATGTCTAGGTTCATGATGTTTTATTTTTCATATAAATAATTATACATAAATGTCATCCACATTTGGCATTTATAATTGGCTAGCTGTACTCGTTTGTGTATTTTATGATGAGTAAAATTTAAACAGAAGATAATAGTATATATTTATTAAAGTGCCCCCCTACTGATATGAGACATTCAGAGATGCTATATAAAGTAAAATTACATAGTATTGTAAAATAGTGCATGCACTCTACTCTCTGGTATTAATTATATAGATGACATAGTGTCTCTACTTTGTTAATACAGTTTAACTTTTAGTGCTACGTTATTGTGCAGGTAAAACTTCACCATTATGTAAGTAATCGTCATACTAGTCAGTATATAATCGAAGCTACCTAGGTTGAGATGACCCACGTGGAAATTCTTCCCGTCGTATATAGAGTGAAGTTTCTCTCCATCTGTCGTTCTGTTTCCTGTCGTTCTGTCGTTCATCCTCCGTTTCTGTTGTTGTTATTTGCCTGCTCGTTACGCCATCAGCGGTTGAGCCGTTTTTCACTTTATTTCCGTCTGCAGCAAACTATGTTCTTTGTGTCTGGCTTCTGGTAAAACTGCCGGCCCCGACAAGCCTTATAACATGTATCTTATGTCATCGACGCCAATGGCGGATTTCTTGCCGATGACCGCTTGGCTACATGATGAGATAACGACTGTTAGGTATGGCTTTGGTAAGAATTAGATTCTGTTGAGCCAGCCGCCCAACCAGCTCGTTCTGGCATGGCTTGGGGTTTTCCACCGCCGCCGTTGCGCTGTAATTATGCCGCGCGTGCCGTCCTAATTCTCCTGCAGAGAACATCTTGTGCTCCGGTGTCTAGTTGCTCCGTGGTGAAATGAGGTGAATTAATGAAATTCGTTGAGATAATCAACGTCAGACTGCAGCAGTGCTGGTTCGTGTGTTACCGTGTGAGCTGTTTGTCGGCTTGTATTCCAGAGAGAGAGAGAGTATGTTGCCATCATGGTTCCTTAGGTTTAGTTTCTTTGAATATTTTCATTCCACTCTGAAATACATAATTCCATATTAAAACTGTAGATAAGATTAATTCCAGTAATAGATTTCAGTTTATTAGAACTGTGACATTATTAAACACTGGTGACATTACAATATGTGGATATTTTAAGTGGATCTATGAGGAAACTCGGGTCCTTAGCAGCAGTAAGGTACCAGATGATGCAACCGCCTCTCTCTGCGTATGTGTGTGTGTTTTGAATCCTAAGTTGAAAGCCGACATTTTGTGGTGTATTGTAGGGTCGCCATTCTCCCCCCCCCGTGCCAAAACTGCGCATGCGTGCATATTCTGCTGTATAATTAATCAGACTCGAAGCGATCCACGTAAACACAAACTTACTACGAGATTTCTGCCTCTAAGACGATCTATTTTAGGTGTCACTCGCAAGCGACTGATCATGGCAATTTAAATCTCTTTTATTAGAGTTGCCCGAAGAATTGCTTTAAATTATACTGTCTGTTCGTCTAACTATTTTCCTATTCTCCAGCTATTCACTAGGACAACTTGTAAAGATTATGTTTGTAAAGAAAAAAGTCGTTTTACATGTTGATGATGTACACGAACTGTGTCCCGAAGATCAAATGATCAAGAGTGGCTGTAGTAATTATGGAGCTCTCAGGTACTCTCGTATAAAGTACTTACAAAACATGATTGGCAGCAATAATAACAGCGGAGGTTGTTGTCTTGTGTTACAAGATAATTAATCAGTTTGTTATTGCCGTAATTAGTGTGGCTTACTTCACCTCCACTGATAAGACGTCATTAGCCGTCAGGGTGGGGGGATGCTCTGAAGCCCCCCTCCCCGTTCAGAGCATTTGTTTTCAGATGAAAGGGACAACGGTTACAGAGTTGGTTGGTGGATATGTGGGGGGGGTGTTATTAATGATATTGATAATGATCTTGTACAGACTGCCTTTATACTACTCATTATTATATAATATTCAAGCTACAACTAGCCTATATAATGATGCCTGCGTCTTTGTATATTAGTTAGGCTGTTCTGATTAAGCGACAGCCTGGGGATTCTCCCCGAACAACAAAACCAACCATATTAGTGTCCAGGAAAATATTTATGGATACTAGACTGCGTCAGATTTAGCCAAGGTGAAGGTGTTTGGTATGCTGATAGGTTAGAAATGGCAAGAGAAAACATAGTGCTAATGTTAGAAGTCAGATTCTAGGTGAACCATGAAATGGATAGTCAGAGTGGGTAGGTTAGGGTGGGGGAGTATGGCTAGTAGTTATCGGGGGACACTTTCCGGATCGCTCTCAGATTCCACTAACGGTATGAACACGTACATCGTACATACGGAAAGATGCACTTAGAACGGCGAGTCAATCACACATTTGATGTATCCATTTCAGATTGGCCAACGGACAGAGTACATTACGACGTCTTCCTTTCAGTTAGCTAACAAGCACCTTTGGTTGCCTTTTCATTATAGTTATCATAAACATGTCGGCATCGGTAAAAGGGGCTTCCATTTCTCTGAGACCGCAGACTCCGGAATGAGATGAAATCATTAGATGGCTAATTGCGTGAAAAAAAACGAGATGTAAAGAGAGCTAGCTAGTCGGTGATGTCTGCGCGTTCGTGGTTATGCCGTGGCCGGGCGCACGCGTGGATGTTTTTTTTGCCAGGTTCGTGTGGAGTGAATGGTGAGTTGTCTAGTTAGTGTCGGAGACCTACCGATTGGAAGCTGCTGTTATTTCTTCGTGCTCGTGTAGAAATCTCGTTCCAGGCTTGTTAATCGTGTGTGTGTGTTTAGGCCACCAAAATCAGCTGGCCCCGGAAGATAACAGTATTTATTCTCTACCCTGATACAGCTGACTCCTGGCGTGGGCTGTCAGGGTCTGCCTGTCGGTGACCTACCAGATCAATTCACCGACGACTGAGATAAGTCGGCTGTCAACTCTTCGAGCGTCCCTCGTTTACGGCTCGTGTTTAGCGTGGTGCCAAATATTAACTGTTTGTGGATGCTCGATTTTGATTTCTTTATACAGACATGAGGCTTGTCGATGTAAAGTATGACCCGATAGAAAGAAGGCACCATTGATAACTGTCTGTCAGCCATTTCATAAGTAGTTTTGTAGGCTAGAAGTTGTATTTTTTTGTGAATCTGGCAGGCAAAATCAGTTACATGACACAAGTTAGTATTTGGTTGGTGCTGGTGTTTTATATAACGTTTTTTTAGAGTGTGATTTTGTTCAGTTGATTAGAATGATGATACGCGAATAAAATATGCCATAGAATTATGTTGTCTTGTAGAAAGATGTTTTAGTGATCCCACCACCAAGAAAAGTTAGAGTCGGTTTTGTTTGATAGCTCAATGAAGACACAATCCAGGAATTAGCCCGGAAGCTTCGCAAGAAATTTGTTCGCCATCCACTATCTACCCGAACTGGAAAAAGGCCGGTTAAGTTGCTTTTGGTGTTTCTGGCTGAGCGCTACTGGCCAGTGTATCAAGCGAATTTTGTCTCGTAAATCCAGTATGGGCCAAGCCTTCCCATTCTGGTGAGGAGGCATCCATTTAAACTGTCTTATAGTGCCCTTATTCGCTGTGCGTGGCCCGTGTGGGCGTTGTTGTGTAGATTAGACAGTCAGCAGCGAGAAGAAACGGGGAGAGTTGGCCCACGACAACTCGTGCTGTGAGGAATAAGCCGTAATTAAATGTGTGGTGAAGAAATGGATGCCTATGGGATTTATAAGTATGGAATGTTGAACTGGCTAGCTACCCACCTGTCTTAATATTTATTTACTCTCTCTCTCTCTCTCTCTCTCTCTCTCTCTGGGTGATGTATATAGCCGAGATAGGTCCGGTATAACTCGTACAGGTTTACACACATACATCACAGGTAGAAATGGCACTTTGGATTGGCAGGAAATGTTGTATTGGGTAACTGATGAAGCTGATTTTGTTGAAGGAAAATAGTTCACCGAAGAACGAGGTCCTTTTTTAATTATATCAGGGTCGGCTCATTTAAGCGATATTGCTGATGATTTTATCGGGACAGGAGCTTAGAGGTTTTACTTAAAGCAATTCTGTGATTGTGATTGCAAAACACGTAATAATATTGACTTTATGGGCATATAAAATCACTGTATCACTTGGTATCTTGTAATTATTAAATAGACAAAATGCCTAATTTTATAAGTAAATTTGTCGCAATATATTTGTGTTCACATGAATTGTTTTGAGCAAGTCATCATCTGACTAATTAATTATACAGGAGAATATGCAGACGTGCTCAATGTTGGCACGCAGATAGTGCTGACCGTACACATATAATGGAATAAAACTATATCGAAACGCTCACATGTTTATGACAACTCTGTCCGCGGAACTTGCCGAGTGAAAAAGCACAAAACCGAATATTCGTCAGAATGCAATATATGGCACCTGATTGTTACTCCAGATCAGAATTTTAGCTTAAGCGCAATTTAAATATCAACATATTGAGTTTGATGAAATTATAGTTTTAATAAACTTAATATATATAAAATGGTTAGAATTAATCTTATCAACATTTAAAATAATAAATTATATATTTTGGTATAAAGTGTTATTCTGGTTCCGGTCATATAAATGGCAGTATTTACATACATATAGAGTAATCTGACTTATTATTTATAGAGCTCATTGTTGCCTGATAAAAGAATGTCTCCCGATAACCTTGTACCAGTTAGTCAGAGTCTGTTTGTATAATGTTCTCTTGTGGTAGTACATCTGTTCACTGGTAATAGGATAGCGCTGGCAACGTGTAATTAATTAGATCATGATTCATTGACCTATCATGCCTGTTACGGATATATGTTAGCATTGAGGACTTAACTTGAACCTCATATGACCAAGCTTAGTGTGTAATTGACTAACAGTGTGTGTGTGTGTGTGCGCGCGCGTGCTCGCGCGCATATGTGCTCTACTATAACACACCCGAGCCCATTGTGGATGTTGGGGGTTAAAACTGAGAACCACCGATCTGATTATTGTTAAACATACAGGGCAATGCTACGTTTTATAGGCTAAATGTTGCCGTGAACGATAACATTACGAACCTCTCTGTGATAGCTTCTTTTAGTGTTCTTTTCATCCGGATCATTGTTTAACAATTTACTGTACGTTCGGTTATCAGCGACTGTGTGTGTTTTTGGTCTGGATTTACCATCCTAGATGACATTGAGCACGATCTTGACGACCAGTTTTTTTATAAAAACATATTCTTAATAGTAAATGCGGCTCTCTACAAAGGGCGGAGATGCAGTTTGTTTTTTGCAACATCTGTGGCCATATGCCTTGTTCTGGATTGCTGTTGATTTTAAGCAGAACCCTCCCTCCTCACCAATGTGATTTGTGTCCAGTGTTACCAACGAGGATATTCAATGTTCTTTTGGGTAGATGTTGACACGGTGATAGGTTGGCATTATTCACTTACTGACAGATGAGCTTAACCTGTTACTGGCTTGAATCTTGTTTGGCCACTGGCTTCTGGCTGCTTGAATATTACACCCATCTCTCTCTATCTGTGTGTGTGTGTGTGTGTGTGTGTCTGTGTGTCTGTGTGCTGGCGGCCATTTCCAGAATGGGAGTAAAACGTAAACAAACACTGTGTGGCGAACGCTGTGTAGAGACATGAAGTCTGGTGTTTAGCTTACCCAGTGGTTAACCTTGACATGCTGTTGTGTGGACAGTGTCTTGTCTGTGTTTACTTGAAATGGGCATCCCCACTTCTAACCTATTGTGAGGGGGATGAGGTGGAATCCCAGAGAGATAGATACAATAGTGGAACCGTGATGTTTTGTTAGCGTCATGATCTGTCCGTGGGTACCACCATTGTGTACTTAACCGCTGAACGGGTGAACACACCCAGCTGTTACATATGCTGCAGCCTTCACCATGGCTGACGTTTAGTGTAAAACTGTATGGTTTCCAGTGAAGGGACATCCCCTATTATCAGCAGGTATCTTTTCCCCAGAACATTTGGCACGATGTGTATGCATATTAAACACGTCCTAACCACATATTGTGACACACATATATATATATATATATATATATATATATAACCTCTCATAACCAGATATGGTCACAAGGGTTTGTCTCCTAAGTTAGTTTTTACTGTACTGAGATAAGTATACAGTAATTTGTCGGTATGAGATGTCCAGCGTCTGCTCTACTTTATATGCTGGCGGGTATATTCAGTACAGATAAACCTACTTTTCAAATAGTCCGCTTACTGGCTAGTACATAGTCTGATCAGGCGGGGAGGGGTTGTCTCCATGGCCAAACTAGTAACCTGGTTGGCCACAGATCTATAGCACCTGGGTTAAAACCCCGGCTGGGCTATGTCAAAAAGGTGTTTCATCTTTGACTTCGCTCCATTACCTTTGGAGGTCACTCGGCCCATTTAGCCTACCTTGTGTACAAAAGTGGCCGTAAAACAGCAACAACTTTACATGCTCTGATCACCAACGGGAATATAAGTCGGAATAACACACACAACACACACGCACGCGCGCGCACACACACCATTAGTTTACTGTAATACAGGTTTTGTGTTAGTGAAGTATGCAAAGCTCATAATATATTTACTGGAAACCTTTACAAGTAATGATGGATAATATAATGATACTGAATGTTTGTTGCTGGTGAGAGGATGAACTTGGACAGATAGAGAACGTTAATCTGATGATCGCTGCCCCGTTAGTGATAGTATTAGCATGCTGGATGACATGTTTGTTATACATGGATGGTCTAGCCAGCAGCCAGCGCATACAGTCATTAAGATTGATAGTAGGAACACAAATAATTACTAATATTGTAGTCTAAAGTATTTTAGATGTCTTGTTATCAGTAATGGTGTACATTTTGATATCGGTGTACATGTTAACTAGAGATGAGGTCATTACATTTTTCCACTGTTCCGTATGGAGTTGTACATTTGGGCAACAGTATCAACTTCCTGGAAAGTTTACGGTTCGGGGGGGGGGGGCATTATAGGTGTGTAATCTATTACTCTACAACCAGATACTTGTTTATGGTTGAGTGAGTATCTGAAAGGCCAGTAACTAGTTGGAGTAATCAAATGAACCACTCTTCCAACTTCCGCATTATTAGTAATGTGTTTTTCCTGATCATAGCTTTATATTTCCATTTTTTTTTAATACATGGAGCTTTTGTTTTACATCAACACCTGCTTATCTAAGACAGCGATTAATGGAGCTTTGATACAGTCGGAGGAAAGGTTTTGTAAGTGGGAGTTGCTATATGGCAGGCACACTTCAACTATATAAAGTAGACCATTATGTTAGGCACTTGAGGATCTGCAGGATGTTTATGTTGGTTTGGAATAACAGTTTTTCCTCACTGGAACTGGTTATTATGCAAATCTTCAATCAAAGCCATTTGGTTCTTGCATCCTCAATGTTAGTATTGATATTTTGAGTTTTTTCTTTTATGTGAAATCATTGACAAACTGTTTTTCAGCAAATTTCACGATTGCTTTTATGTTGGGAATCTTGTTCCTGTTAAGTCTGTGCATATAAGAATATGGAAAATTAAGTAGGTTTTTTTAAAAGTCACTTGCTTTAAACCCATTTCTCACCCACCTTGTTAACAGTAATTAGTTTTGTATCTGTTAAAATGTATTTGTGCCAGCATAGTTACTAGTAAAGACAAGCAAAAGAAAAGATTTAAAAAAATGGAATGTGCTAAGGAACACTAAAAGAAATCCCGCTTTTCTTGGTTCGTTTCACGCAATGCATTTGCAGCAGTCTCATTAGTCATGGATAACTTCAATTATCAGCCAACTTACACAGGCATAATCCTACTTAAAATGTGACACATAGTTTGGACTGTGTCTGGGAAGTAGGTGATGGTACTGGATGAGGGCATTGTTTCAAGTGGAACATAAATATATTACAGCTCAAGTCAAGTTAATCCAGGCCAAGCCTGATACTGATAGATGAGTTCAGAGATAGATGAATCCATCTCATGCAAGAAACCTTCCTTGTGCATAATTTTTTGTGATAGTTCAGTTTTTTGAATAAATCTGTTTGAGGATAAATCACTCACCTCAGATACCAGTATATTTATTTAAAGTGGCATTATGATTAGTTTAGTTATGCATCCATCATTCCTTTTAGTACGTGCAATTAAAATATATGCCTATTTATAAAAGCCTTTATAGTTTAGTTGTAAGTGGTATATCTTTGTTGGTTAGTTTAAGGTAGCCTCATAACATTGCTGTTAACAGGGAGGCATGCTTTCTTAGAGTTTAAAATAGAACTAAATTGTAACTGATGTTAGTGTTATAATGGTAAATCATTTGTGGATGGACAGTTCAATTTCAGGGGAAAGATTAATGGTATCAAACTGATTTTATTAAACACAAAAGGGGTGCTTCTGTGTTCTAACAGTAGCGTGTTGGATCACAGATCACTACCACCCATGTTCAAATCTCAGCATAGGCATATCTGAAGAGTGTTTCATCTTTGACTTTGCTTTGTTACCTTTGGAGGTTACTCAGCCCACTTTGTCAACAAAAGTGGCAGTAAAACATCATCATCTTTTTAAACACTAAAGACATTACATTACTTGGATATTTTGATTGTGGGTAAGCAGAAATTTAAGGGCTGAGCAGCATTCAGGTGCCATATAAGGCACCGTCATGAATAATTAGTCTTGTTTTGGTATAGTTTTGCCGGGTTATATGTGTAATATCACTTTTCTTGGGGTACCAACACTGAGGTTGTATGCATATTCTGCTGTGTAATTATATAGCCACATGGTGACTTGTTCAAAGTGATCCATGTAAACTCAAACTTATTATGAAGTTTCTACCCACAAAACACACAGTTTATATATAACTCACAAAACACAAGTGACAGTGTGACTAATGGTGCCAGTAAAATTATCTATGATTAGTTATTATAATAGAATCAGCTGAAAGTGGTACTGGCCAACAAAAAAATACTTTAAGGGGTTGTATAATAGATTTATTCAGAGTTCTTGCCATACAATCATATTATGACATCAAAACTTGTGTTCATGTTAATAGTTTAAAACAATAATCTCCTTGTTGGACCTTGAAGTGTATATATTTAGTGTTGTTTTATTTGTTTCAGGTTGTGTTTACTGTGGTTTTCCTCATGTGTTGGAGTGCGAGTTCTATGATCCTACAGTATGTGATGTGCCTAGTCCTGATGAGAGATGCCATCTCGGTACAAACTGTGATCCATCATCAGGACGACCAGCACACTGTATGGCCCAGTGGACCAATCAGTCTGGCGTGATACAGGTAATGGGCAAATATATAGATGGATAGCATCATGTTTATTGTTCTGTAGATTGTCTTAGACATGATTTGTAACAGTGTTGATACAAGCTGATACAAATGGCCACCCCACACACAGAGTAGTAGTAGTAGGCAGTACTACAACAACACACAGGGATATTGTTCTTCAGTTGTCTAAGCTATTCACTCGTAGATATTTTTTAAATATTCCATTGAACCACTTAAAAGGGTTCAGCTTTCACTGCTAATAATATACATGTCAACATGATAAATATCATTTCTGTAATTGATAATATAATAATTGTCATTCTGTAATAGTTACTTCGAAAACAGCTCTCGTATGCTGAAATAATACATATTCTATTATGTGGTATATGTTAACCATTAACTGTTGACTGCTAAACAACATGCTAGATGTGTTGTTTCATAATTAGTTGATGATATAGATGTATTTATGCCTGAACACATCTTTGGCTTTGCATTGCAGATCACAAAGAAGGGATGTTGGGGAGAAGATAAGCGCTGTGTCGGTAGAACGGGCTGCTTCGAGGATCGCTATTCACCAGACCAGTACTTCTGTTGCTGTGAAGGACATCGCTGTAATGGCAACATCAGCTATATACCGCACCGACAAGCAACAGGTACATAATTGTCAACCTACATCATGGTCTCTGGAGAATAGTCCGTTGTGCTAGCGTTTGTTTGTCACTTCAATTCGTTTGTTGCTTTCCAAGGCCTTTGAAGGTCATTGCCTAGGTGACTGTAATAACGTGTTTTTAGGGATATGGGTTTTAAATAGCATTGTTATTGATAGCACTGAGCACTGTTGTTATGGAGCAAGGAGTTAAGCGGACTAAGGGAGATTCTAATAGAAACTCATCAATACACGATACTTGACTGCTTTGGGTTATAGAATGCCATGTTTATTTGGCAGAGTTGGTGTTATTGGAATATGTGTTAAAAAAACTCGCTTTTTGCATACATCTCCAATCACATTTTGGAAGATGTATTATTTTAGGTTTTGTTTTAGCACAGTAATGGTTGTGTTATACAGAAATGTATTACAATATGTGGTAATGTTATATAATAAAATATTACTTTTCATGGTAATGTTAAAAAGGATTGTTTTGAAGCAGTGAATTATGCAGACAGGTTATCTATTATGTAATATGCAAGGCCCTTTTACCAGTTATCAAATATTATGCTGGAAGGATCTCTTTCGATAAACGTTGTCATTTGTCACCTTTTTATTTTATCTACTCAAATACTTCATTATCCACCTGTCAGGCTTTGTTAAGAATACACTGATTGGACCTATTAACAATCACTGAATTATGCCCTGCATTGAAATAACTTGATACTGGCATTCGACCAGTGTTCTTCTGTGAAATGATAATGTTGGAATTATTGTTAATTACCAACAGTAACATTAAACAAAATATTCCCATGTAAAATACGGGTTCCAGCTACGGGTTCTAGCTTATAGTGATATATGTATTAAGACAGAGTACTAGCTATTGTTTTATGTTTCTGATTAAAAGCTTCAGGATTATTTACATTAATGTTCTATAATGATGGCCACTGATGTGTACAATGTTATTTTCAGAAGCAGATGATTACTATAAAGAGTATACTGTGTGTGAGTATTACGACAAGGTGAAATGTGGCATGGCCCCCGAGGTGTGTAACCTGACATCTATCACCTGTGAGAAGCCGAAATATGGCAAACAGGTGCACTGCTATGCCATCTGGGCAAATATCACTGGAGAATATCAGATCCTGAAGAAGGGATGCTGGCTGGATCAGTTTGACTGTCGCAAGTCAACGTGTGAAAATACGGCTTCGTCGGAGTCCATAGAACGATCGCCGGACTTCTGCTGCTGTTCGGGAAGCATGTGTAACGTGGATGTCGTACACAGATTCGTGCCAAGTAGCAATGATGATGATGGAGTAGGTATGTGTCACTGACTAGATGTCCTTGTTGAGTATGCAATATTAGATTTTGAACAAATATTCTACTGTGTGATTGAACTTGACATCTGCATTTCATAGATTGAGTGTATAGACCTTTTCTATAACAAATAAGTTGTGCCCAGTATTAGTGTGATACAGTTCCCTTAAATAAAATTACTCTGTTGTGAAATTTGTCTAGTCTTTTGAGTGTTATAGGTTCAAATTTTAAAAAACAAATGTAGAAAGATTTTATCAGGTTTCTGAATCCTTGGTGTCTGAAAGGGACTACAAGAAATGTATGAATTGTCAGAATGAAAGGACAGTATTTTGCAAACAAACCTGTTCACTCCCATACTAATAGTAAATTTCTGGGGGCTAAATACTTAATCTGACACTTAAATACAAATACAAATGCAAATATGCTTGCATAAATTACAAATGTTTCACGCTGTATTCAAATACTAATAATATGAATACTGTCTGAGATCATGAATAAAAATACAGATACCTAAATTAGAAATGTAATCAAATATGAAAACAAATACATTTTAATATTAATAAATAATTAGATGATTTTTCAATTCATTTTTATTTAGATATTTTAAACATTTAAGTATGGATTATCTTTAAGCATTTTTACATGGTCTGTGTTTGGTTTTTGCATATATTGTAGATTGATTTATATTTGTCGTTTCAGTACAAGCTGTTCCAGAACCTGTTTCCAGAAATCAGTTAGTGATGACACTGGTCTATTCATTACTTCCAATATGTGGCATGGCAGGTCTGATACTTCTCTTGTTCTGGATTTGGCGTCACAAGAGATCGGCATATCACGAGCCGTTGCCCACCATTGATGTCAGTCCCATGCCGCCACCAACGCCACCAATGACAGACTTAAAACCAATCCAGCTGCTGGAAATTAAAGCAAGGGGACGCTTTGGTTGTGTCTGGAAGGCACAGATGCTGAATGAAGTGGTGGCAGTGAAAATCTTCCCACTTCAAGATCGTCAGTCGTATCTGACAGAGACTGAGATCTACCAACTGCCATACTTCTCGAGTCATGATAACATCTTAAAGTTCATCGCAGGTGAAAAAAGAGGAGACCACCTGAACACTGAACTCTGGCTGATCACCGAGTTCCACGAGAAGGGCTCCCTGTATGATTTCCTCAAGGGTAACTTGGTTTCATGGCCCGATGTTTTGAAGGTAGCCGAGACAATGTCCAGTGGCTTGGCCTTCTTACACGAGGAGATCACTTCACATCAAATGTGTCTGTACAAGCCAGCCGTTGTGCACAGAGACTTCAAGAGTAAAAACGTTCTCATCAGAAATGACAATACGGCCTGTATTGCTGATTTTGGCCTGGCACTGAAGTTTGACATGGGGAAGCCAGTTGGTGACACACATGGCCAGGTTGGTCATTAACTTTAATGTCTTGATGGTAATGTGCTGATTTTGGTGTGTTATTGGTGTTTTTTGTTGTTGTTTAAGGCCTATGAATTAGCACTTTTATAGAACACATGTGGATGTTTCTTTCAGGCCATTGTTTTGTATTCAGAAAACTGTTATGCATTATTTTTATTCTGAGCTTTCTCCGCTATAAATCAGATAATTTTATTGTTGTCGATACCCCGGGTCCTCTCTCTTTATATGGGTAATTGAAATTGTACCACCCCAAACACCTAGATTGAATTGCTTTTAATAGAATCCTTGAATTTCTCATGGGAGTATGAGGTATTTGTGCATGTGTGTGTTGTGCGTGTTCTTGCTCTCTCTCAAACCAATTTTATGTCCGTCTGGTGCTATTTACATAATTTATTATAGCAATTGCTAGTCAATTAAATGATATTTTAATTTCAATAGTATTTTAATAGCCATTTTATAATGCCTGTTTTAGGTGGGAACACGCCGGTACATGGCTCCCGAGGTACTAGAAGGAGCGATCAACTTCAGTCGCCATCATTTTATGAACATTGACATGTATGCCTGTGGTCTGGTACTGTGGGAGATTATGTCAAGATGTTCTGCTGCTGATGGTAAGTTAATGTCTACTATATCAGGTTATGATAAGTACATACAGTGGGTACTGGACATCTAGGTATTCTGTGGTGAATGTTTGCATCAGGTATCAATTAATTAATTAATTAGTCAATTATTCATATGCAGTGAGAATCTGTTAATACAGGCATCGTTTATCCAGCAAATGCACCTTCCTACACTTACTGTCTGTGACGGATTTAGCTCCATTATAAATGACTCATTAATTCAGCAAAATCGCATTCTGCCTTTTGACTCCGGCACTTCATTTCATCAACAGACATTTCAATGTAAAATGACCTTGATAATCCAAAAACGTTGCCAAATATTTCTGCTGGTTCAGTCGTGCAAGACACACAGACATGTTATCAGTATGGTTAATTAACCCGCCCATGCTCAATAATTGTTATATCATAACCAATTACAATTGTCCTTGACCATACACACCAACAAACATGATGCTTCCAATGTCTGTGGCTATCTCATAGCCAATCATAATCATTCATGGCTAATTACAAACACAAATGTGTGATCTATCACAGATTTGACATTCAATTTTATCAGACATATTATCGTGTGATAAACCTTGTCAGAATAACAGATTCTCTCTGTATAAACAAACAAATAAATATATATGTATATATATATATATATACATACATACATACATATACACACACACACACTCTCTTATACAAAGTATGGGTGTATTCACAAGTATGTATTATCTTAAATAGTTTTTATTTAAATGAGTGTAAGTCTGTTCTAACTAATTAATCTAGAGTTATCAGTAGGTCAGTAATAATTTGTTACTATCTATGCAGGATATATTTATGTTGTAGGAGTGTAGGAAAGATTTAGCCATCAGATCAAACTATAGTTTGATTCTGTGGTAGAAGATACCATACTATAGTCATCTTGATATGGCAAATTTTCAAGCTTTTAGCCGGCATCTAATAAGTTAAAAAAAAACATTTTGGGTACAGTATATTTATGTAATCTTTTGCTTTTTCCAAATGCCATTATTTATATCAAGCCTAAATCAGATAAATTTAAATGTCCAATCTTCAAAAAAACTGGCTCAAAAAGGTGCTATATTAAATTAATAATAATAATCTGCTGTGTACACTTTTGAAGAATATTGCCTTGTGAAGTGTGGTCTGATAGTGGCCATAAAACTTATTGATCTACGTAGTACTTGTATGTAAAAAATTTACTACTCAAATCATTAACTGCTGATTGATGGTTAATGATAAGCTTCGTACAAGGTGTAAAGGCACTCCAGGATCATGTTTTAGTTTATGTTCAAAACAAGAACTACTGGTTATTGTATTTCGTAAGTCATCTTGGTGGTCAGCTAACTTTGACCGACAGTTGTCTGTCTGGTGTCCGTATATAATGAGGCATTTTATAATCTTTTCGTCTGTGAACATGATAAGTTAAAGATAAATCATGAGTGCATAGATATTGTGTACACAATTCAACTGAACCTAAATTCAGCTATTATACTTCTATATAGAATTATGGCCCTCAATTTCACCATTTTCCCACCATGTATCAGAAGCATCTCACAGTTTCTAACAAATTTAGCAGGAGTTCCTGCATACTAGCTGAATCCTAGAAGCAACTCTGTTACTTCAGTGTCAGAACTGTTTATTTTTTTACTGGTAACTTCTATAGCTTCTAAGGGTAGAGGGTGGCAGTAGTTTATATCAGTTAAGGTTAGGTGTCTAATAATTGTTGTGATGATCTACAGGTCCTGTGGAAGAGTATCAGCTGCCATTTGAAGATGAGGTGGGTCAACATCCTACGCTTGAGGACATGCAGGATGTAGTTGTACAGAGGAAACATCGGCCTCAGTTTAGAGAGCAGTGGTCATCACATGCAGTAAGTGTGGGTGCATGGGTGCATGCATGCATGCATGCATGCATGCATTGTGTGTGTATGTGATAATTGTTTTGTTCTTCAGTTGCCTTATTTCACTGGAATCTAACATTGGGCCCTTTCAAAATATGAAGTTTTCAGGAGTAATAAAAAAATCATTGTCCATTGCCTTTAGATGAGCATGTTGAGGTTAGCTTTATTCATTTGGCTTATTAAATCTTTGTCTGTTCTGTTCTCCTTTTTTGTATTAATTTCTATCTGTCCTAATGGGACCAAAGTGTTATACAATTTCTTCCAAAGAATGTTCACATAACAGTGTGATACAGTAGTCAAATTACACATTAATCAACAGAATGGTGCTTGTTAAGCTCTTACCATTTGTTATCACTGTATGTACTAAAATATTTTCACGTATTGTCTTCCAGGGTTTGACTAGCTTGTATCGAACCATCACAGAATGCTGGGATACCGACCCAGAGGCACGACTCTCAGCGGGCTGCGTACAGGAGAGATTAGCACAGCTAGCCGCCACCACAATACATACCACATCCAATCAGCTGCCTCCCGTATTAATGACAACCAACACCGAAACACCTCCAAAGGACATTGCCATACCAGTATAGACAGCGTCATGTCCGTCAATGGGACAAATCTCTAGCAGCCAAAAGCTCGCAAATGTTGAACTGATGACAGCGTTGGCTCTTGTGTGGGGGAGCGCTTGCTTCACTGGATTTCTAGTGTGGTTTGGTGGTGACTGATGACATAGAGCGTTTTGAGGCCAGAAGCGAAGTTAAACTGTGCAGTTGGCTGTTCTAGGTACCACTAACTGACCATTGATCACACAGTGTTTTGTTTGACTGTGGCTCCTCAGTGTGTGGGGATGGAATGGTGTTGTTTTTCATTTGTCGATCATTCTGTAGTTAAAAGTGGATCATGTATATTTTGGATTCTTCACAGAAAATATGGATGGCGTCAGTAGTGCTTTTTGTTGTGTTCATGTCCATCAGCCATGTCTGGGTATCTGCATGTGCATTGTGGCTGGTGTCAGCGGCTCCACTGAGCACTCGGCATCTCCTTATCTGCACATGGCACAGGATACCACAGCTGTGTACCATAGTGTGTGTGTGTGTGTGTGTGTAGTGGGTGGGGGGTGGTTTTTGTACATATCTCATACAATATCAGCATTAGTCAGTATGTGACGTAATCATGCTGTTGTGTTCTGGCTTATGTTTGAAAGTGGCAAGAGCAGCCTCTTTTCCATTGATTAGGGTTTTTCTAGCCGTCATCGGTTTTAGATTATTGATTGATTCACATACACATACATATATACATACATGCACATACACACACTGATATAGTTTCAACCTTTAACACTGTTTGTCTGACAACTGAGTCTGTGTTTATTCTCATCACCCAGATTTTGTATCTTATAAATAATCATTAACTCTGTATAGGTATCTTTATAGACTGTCACATCAGCTGTATATCTTGAACTAATATTTGTTATGGTCAGACATTGTGTTTCTTGATTAATGCAAATCATTGCTAGGTTGCTCGTTTTTCACAGATTGTCAGCAATTGTTTCACCACTGCTGCATACGTTAAAAGGAGAACAGATTCTCTTCTTTGCTTATTTCACTGATGTATGAACTCCTGTGCGACATTCTTTAATGGTTAATACGAGTATTTCGTCAACCAGTTTGAAATCCTCCATATGAACAACGCAAACTGTAGTAGTACACTGCCAACGTATGCCATCAATTCATTTGTGATGTGGCATTGTAGCAGACATTTGTTATAACGGGGGGCATTTCAAAAGAAGAATTGCAGCATTTCCTGTTGATCCAGCATAACTTAGGCCACAACCATGGCAGCTACACAGGTGTGTGGAATGATGGACATTTGTCATGATGGCCTTCCTTATCAGGAGACTGTTTAACCAGGGTACATAATGGCTTCGTTTTTGGGTATCTTTCAGAAAACAGCCGTGGACAGTGAGGCTGTGCACTTGCTAACTTATTAGTGTCGGATTTGACGTTATGTTCGCTCATGTTTATTCATTGGTTGGTAATTCATCAGAAAATGTTTCACTTGCACTGGATCTTAGCTGGTCAACTTTCTGAATCTTGTTTAGCCAGTAGAGGTAGGCGTTTTTAGTGTAATATGTGCATGGCCGTGAGGTGATCATGACATGTGTCTAGATATCGGGTATTGTTTCAGGGATCCCTGTCCTATACTTTGTCTACATGTGAATGATGTGTCACACCAGGTATATATATTGTGAGACACAGTGCACATGTAAATGCATATATATATATATATATATATATATTTATGCATTTACATGTGTACACATTTGTACACACACATACACACACACACAATTTCAGTCGGACTTCATTGGGCATTCTTATAAAATGTCGATATTTTAATGTATCACTTCTAAGATTGTAGAACCTTGTCTAAATTTAAAGTCCCCAAATTGTTACTTAACATCAGAGAGATGTTAGTAGTCTGTTCTTGGGTAAAAACATCAGGCATAAAATGGTTGTTCGCAGTAAGTGAACTTGAACTGTTGTTCTCCAGTACCAGCTCTGGCTGTCCAGTTGTGTGGCTGTTTTTTTGTAAATAGATTAGCTAAGCGTGTTCTCATAGATCTTGTGAGTTGTAGCAAGATTTCATCATGTAGGCGTGGCAATGATTGTAGTTTGTTCTGAATTTTGTCAACTCAGTTGGTTTGGAAGCATTGTTTGTAGACCTTAACAATACTTGTTTTGTCATTTATAAGGACTTGTATACATTGTCGAAACGCTGTTAAGTTACCGGTGATTCCAGTGCATTTTATAATCTTTTATTGAAATGTTATGATATATATATATATATATATATATGTGTGTGTGTGTGTGTGTGTGTTATATATATATATATATATATATATATATATCCTTGCTAACAAGTGAGCTGTTTGCTTGGTGGCTTGTCTAACTATATTGAGGTTCTGGTGAGCCAGCATTTGTTTTGGCAGTGATTGTCCTCTTCAGAGTTTGGAATCTGCTGCCATGCCCATAGCAGGAATCTTTGTTGCCATATTGCATGCTCCAAAACTGCCCCGAAGCTTCACTTCACTTGGCCTCCTTAAGTGATCCCAACTCGTTTCATGAATTTGGCTGGCATTTAATTTTGATAATTCTCGTGTAAAATTTCCTTGGTATGTGTGTTGTATTGTGTCTGTGTGCGTGCGTGTTTTGTTGAGTAAAAATGGTGTAAATCATCCATTGTTGTACTTTCCATTAACCACAAGGTTTGATTCTAACAGTGCCCATTCTGCCCGAATTTCTCAATTTATGCCAAAGCATTGTTAGCTCGAATGTGGGCGCTTGAGCCGGTGTCCGAAATAACGTGTCGAAGACACAAGCCAGCACGACAGTTGACGGTCGAGTGTTGGCTGTTCTCTCCACAGACCATGGTTTTATCGGATTGGTGCCAATATTTCCTATCATTCCTCAAACAGTGGTCTTACCTCACCCAAATCAGGGCAGGTCAAAAAAGGTCGGACCACTTGGCGTTTTTATTTTGTACCAAACTGATCGTTTATCCAGGTTCCTACCTCAGTTTGAGAGCTGTTTGTACAGGAGTGATGATAGGTTTTTTTTTTGTTTTGTCCGTCAGCGAGTTCGCCACCCGTGGCCGATTGCTTCTTCGACAGAAATGGTACGGGCACGTTCACTTCTCGGATGTTCGTCGAAATGGTTAAGCCCCGCCGGACCATATGTATTGGTGTCGCAAGTATTACTCTCGTATCCAGGGCTCTCCACCTCATAGGACATCAGTGCCGTGTATGGACGATGTCTGTCGGATGTCTACTAAGTGCCTACCGGTCTTCATGTCTCTGGAAGTTACGATTTCAAATAAAATAAAGGCAGCATTCATCGGGAGATTGGAAGTAGAGATGAAAACAAATCGACGTATTGGGCTTGATGCTTTCTGGGAGTTTTTCTCTTCTTTCTTTTTGTGGGTTTGTTTTGTAATTGATTGGTTTTACGTAATAGAATGCCAGTTATTCGGGTGTGTGTTTGCGCCAGAATGATCAGGTAGTTTGCAGGAGACGAGTTGAATTAGTTGGTTGCTTGCAACCAATCAGGTATTTTGTACATAGCCATGGCCACAGTGTGGTCTGATGATAACCTGCAAATAGTACAATAGTGTATGTATATATATATATATATATATATATATATGGATATATATATACACACACACACGCACATAATTTTTGCCAGCACTATCAAATGAAGTTCACTCGTTTCTCCCAATTACAACGTGTAGGAGAGCCTTCCTTTTTGAGCCATGACATTAACCAACTAACAATCAGGGGGGCAGCGTATCCTATTCCAGTGATAGGTCACTGGCTGGAGCAAACACTCGGTAAAACTGTATCTGTAGCGGGCTATTTATTTATTCGGCTTAGATTGCGGCGTCCGATCGTTAACACTACTACCACAAGGCCGCCTTTCACTGCTAGTGTCTCGTCAGCTAGCCCTAAAATGCTGAAATTGGTGGCTTTCTATTGCTTTTGTATGAATGGGCTGGACAATTCTAGGACAACGACGACAACAGCAACACAAAACCATTTGGCTACTGGCTTCTCTGATGTAGTATTAATAATAATAATAATAATAAAAACTGCACTTTGCCACCAGTGACAGGCTTATATACTACTGGCAAGTAAAATCAGACCCAATACTGCAGAGATATGAAAGGCTATTGTTATTGACTATGCTGAGTTCTGCACATTTAGTACTTTGTGTGTACCATGGCTTGTCATCCGTACAGTGATCAGTACTGTTAGGGTCAAGTTGCGCTTCAGGAGTAATCTTTAATTAGGTGAACGCCAGATCTGCTATTGGATGAAGTCACAATTTTAGATTGTCAGTTTTTTAATTGTGACCTTATTAATGGGGTGGGAGTATACCTAGGTGTAAGTACGTGTGTTTGTTTACTTATATATATGTGTGTGTGTGTGTGTGTGCGTGTGTCTATATATAAACACACACACGCACACAGAGTCAAATAACTGTATACATTATTTGTCAGTTATTTGTAGCATACCCCAGTGAACAATAGTGTTACCAGTTTTGCTCACATCTTTTATCGTGTTCTAATAACATATAAACTCAGACTAAAATTGTTACAATAACATTCGTATTATATATATATATATATATATATGAAATATGATATAATAGGCACATAGATTGGGTGTAACTACCTCAAGAGATATCGCATCATAATCAGTTTCCTTCGTGTCATTATTTATTTTAATATTCAGGGATTCAGTGACACGTTACTGCTATTGTACCATATAGAACTTTCTTCTGACAGTATGGATTGTGGTCGTTTCAAATTTCTTTTAATCAAACGGATGTATAACTGCTATCCAGCAAACAAACTGCAGTACGGTTTTGTTCTAATCCGATGATTTATTGTATCCACACTCCCCGCCCCCATCCCCCAATGGTTGATATCTCGTTTATTTCTCTCGGTCGGTTGATTACGATCAACTTTTTTACTGCTTCGGAATCTTACTTCTGGCTACCATGAGTGTGCGTAGGTGTGGTCTAGAGCTGATGCCAATATCTGGTTTAAAGCTTAGTTTAAACGTGATGTCAAAACCAACGTGTGTTTGGGTGGAACCCGTCAGCCTTTTTGTTTGTTTGTTTGTTTGTTTGTTTGTTTGTTTGTTTGTAAGGTATCACAGATGCGCTGCAGTGCCGCTGTTTAACTTGGTATTTGTTTGGGTGTTATAAATGGTTTGAAAACGTAGAGCTTGTTATTAGTAGTCGTCTAGTGTAGTATTGCTAATCTGTGGAGACTTCAATTCGGACTAAAATACACGGACTAATCTGTGGAGACTTCAATTCAAGCTAAATACACGGATAGCCCGTAAGAGCTGTCTTGTTTCGCCAATTTTCTTGGGTAGCAATGCCTTATAAGGATCGGGTCAAGTTGGTTTTATAACTTTAAGTAGGCATAAATATAGGCTCTTAATAATAATAATAATATCTAGATCGTAATGTTGGTCAGAATGGTACTGCAGCCAGTAATTTGTTGACTAGAATAGGTCTACTTCAATCAGCATTCTGAGTATAAGTGGCGGCTGTGGGTGAGTGGGTGAGTGGGTGAGTGAGTGATAGTTAGTGGATGATTGACACATCGGCACAAATGCAATGTATAGTCCCTTCACGGTAGACCAATTCTAACACCCGAACTTGCCGGTACAAAACATATTACCAACCATAACCTTCATCAGTGCGTCGTCGTGAAGAGAGCTGCTGGGTTTTGCTAAACACACAAACAAATCTGCTATAGACGTACCTTCTGGTTGTTTTCTATGTTCACTCGTCGGAGTTCATTCTAAACCTGCTGGTCACGTTGCCTATACGACCATACAATGTGTATTTCGTAGACGTTGTTATCGTGGCGTGTTGGCCATAATGCTGTGGCTGTAAGTTGCGTTGTGTATGTTATAATGTTTTAAAATAATTTGTATATAGCACGGTCATTAGGAGACATAGTTGTTGATGATGATGATGATGATGATGATGATGACGACCTAGCGTTTCTCTTTCACTACTACTTAGTATACAGTTACCACCCAGGACTGTTTCTGAATACGATGTCCTTCGACGTTGAAAAGCCAACAATAGTCATGGTAGTATGTGTTATATATTAATTATATATACACACATATATGTATATATACATATGTATATACTCTCTTGGTACAAAATAAAGTCCAAATGTGTAACAAATGCCGTTCATCGTTTTTGCTTATCGAATTGGGGGAGGGCGCCGCCGTGGTCTAGTTGGTAGCGCGTTGTACCACGGATCACTACCACCTGAGTTCGAATCTCGGGTGGGCACATCTGAAGGATGTTTCATCTTTAACTTCACTTCATTACCTTTGGAGGTCGCTCCTCCCATTTAGCCTACCGTGTGCACAAAAGTGGTCGTAAAATATCAATCAATCAATTATTGAAATGCCACCAATATATGGACCAAAATGGTGACTTGGGCGGAGCACCTAGCTGATGATTGTGTTAGGACGTGGATTTTAAAGCCCGAAGTTCAGCTCGACATTAACAGCGATGTTATGTAATTTACAACTGCCATTAATTTTGTTTTATGTTAGCCCTATCGGAGCCCATCCCATATCCACTGTTTTGTGGACTTAATTTAACAGCTACGTTTTAGCTATTAAGAAATAATAATGAAATTAAAACGATTTTACGCGCTCGTAACATTTATTTATACTTACCTCGCAACTGATTTCAACAATATTACCAAAATTTAATTTAATTTTAACAACAAAGTAGACCGTTTCAGATACTAATTCAGATATTGATTGTAATCTTAAACTGTAACGATTTAAGGTACTAAGTTTCATGAAAAGGACAGACTTGTGTGAATGAATAATTACTATACAACGAGTAGTGAAATGATAAAATTTGGCTTAGAAAGCCAAATAATTAAACAGCAATAATTCGGAAGGTGCATAATTGGCGTAAAACTGACAATTTGGAGAGGCAAAATTCTTGACATTTCGAACGACCCCCTCACAAAAAAATAACCCGGGCCATATTGGGATGTCTTGTATCAAATTCTTTATTTTCTCGTCATTTGACATCAGAACATTTTCAACAAAATCGTGTCCGCGTGTTTAGTGAATCGTCTTTGTTGAATATTCCACTGCGTTTCGCTCGCAATATTTTTCGATTCGATATGTTAGCACCATTTGACTTGTTTTAAACCGTATTGCAACAAAATAAGGTAGTAAAAATGTTACTAATGTATGGACCGAAATGGTAACTCATTTGGTTTAGAATGCGGCCCTCAAATCATTGTTTTTATCTCTTTTCAACCGACCGAAGCAAGTTGAAAACCCCTAATCGTATATTCCATACATGAGAACAGTCAGGTATATATATATAGTTCTTGTACTGGATGGTTGGTTATTAAACACCCAGAAGGAGAGTAAATTTGCTGACATATATGTGAAGGGTTTAATTTGGATTCAGCCTAATATGAATTTATGGCAGCACGTGTTTCTTTTCTCCCGTAATCATTCGACTGTTGGGATATCATTGATAATTTTTATTTAATAAACATGATTCCGTGTGTCTCTAGGACAACTGAAGCTCGTTGGCTCCCATTCCTCTTCAAGGTTGGCCACAGCAACAGCCGTGTACTTCTAATCTAGTCGAACATTATAATACTAACGATTTGATACTAAATATAAGTCGGATGAACACGTCCGATAAATATTTGCTTGATCGAACAAAGATACACGTTATAATAGAACTTCGGTCATATGTTTCTAGGTATATTGCCTATATTTTTATATAATATATGTAACGTTAATACAAAAATATAGACGTAGGCCGTATTTTATGTTGATTTTCTACTTCGCCTCATTACCTGTTGGGGTCGCTCGGCCCATTTAGCCTACCAAGTGCACAAAGGTGGCCGTAAAACATCCATCATCAATCAATTTTCATTCTGGTTGAAATAATATAAATTGATTCAGATCAATTTATATTTGTACGATTTGTAATTTTTATGCATAACTAATTTTAGTATTTACATATACGCTGTATGATATTTACTATTATATTGTTTTGTTCTACAGAGTCTTTGGGTGGCTTTTGTTGGCAAGTAAGTTTAATTTAAGGGTAATTATTATTGTTATATTTGCTTGGTGAATCGTTAATCAATAAGCAAAAGCTAAGTTCCGATACAGTCTTATCTGTTTAGAGTTGATATTTTTTTCTGATATATATATATATATATATATATATATATATATAATTTTATTCCTAGAACCGTGTTTGTTTTTATCGTGTTAGCAGAATTTCAGCAGTAAAATGAAATTTATCAAGGTAAAAATATATTTGTTATTTTTTTTACCTCGGTGAAATACCACTTTTATATTAGAATTGGGAAATATTAACAAAAACATAGTTCTTATAATTGTGTCTAAATGTTTTTAAACACTTCATAAATAAAAAGAGAACAAAAACGATAAACAAATTAAAACTACGATATACGTATTTTTGTAAAGGAAACATAGTTTTCCCATTAATAATACACGTAGAATTTAATTTTCTGGGTTTCCAGAGAGTTGAACAAAAACTCTGCGCAGGAATTAAACCTGAGACTTGCTCTCAACACGTTACATATACACTATGTATTTCAAAGAAGCTTGGATACAAAACACCGTGAACAGTATGGTAGGAATGTAATTACAAAACACCGATATATGTACCTTCTTAAATATATATATATATATATATATATATATATATTATCGTCTGCCTTTAAGAATCATTATTTCACCGTCGGGTTTTCTCTAGACAATAGAAGCCCCTAATAACCAATAATAATTAACTACAATATACTATGGCATTGCCAGTATATAGTTGTACCCAGATTTGGCCAGCGAGAGTACCAAAAGGTGGTTCGTGGTGGAAATTCATGCCAATCATAACTTAAATCAATAAGAATGGTCACGATAATGATGATGATCTTTCGTGTTTCGTATTTTTGTCACACAATTGGGAAAAATACAGTTAAATGATTTTTTGGCAATTTTCATAGGTCTTTGGTGTTTATGTGGCTATATATGACCAGTCATCTAATTTATAACCCTATGAAAGCGTACACAGGTTACTCTAAACTACGATGTATATGTGTTACAGTTAATCTGTATAATCAGGTAATATGTATATTACTTGAAATATTCAGGTAATACATCTATTGCTAACTGAGATTTAATACAGATTACCTGAACATTTCAGGTAATATACATATTACCTGATTATACAGATTAACTGTAATATATATATATATAAAACAGGACGAAAGTTTAGGTAATGTACGTTTCCTATATAATTTCATTGTTTCAGTCATAATGTATTCAGCTATGTCCGTGCTGTTAGATGCCACATTTTATTATTTTCACTGCACTGATATTTATTTTAAAAAATTGTAGTTTTTGGTTATAACTGATTTAATTGTAACTGTTACTAGCTTAATTCTGTTACTAGCTTAATATACCGATATATATATATATATATATATATATATATATATAAATCGGTATATATATATATATATATATATATATATATTAGTAGGCAAGTGACATTTAAAATACAACTGCCATTGTCCGAAGTTGTACATGCTCCTCGTGGAAATGAATTAAATTTTCAGGCCAAAGCCTTTTATTGAAACATCCCAGAGGTACAAGAAACATTTAGATTCGAAGTTATGAAGCTAAAAAAAATTGCTTTAATGACATAGTAGTTGAGCTTATTGTAGTACATGTGTACGTGGCTCACAAGTCATATTTTATTTCAGCTGATTTCCTTAAACTTTTGAAATATTAATTTCTATGCCAACCGGAGAAGTATCGTTAAAATTGTTGTTGATTCTGCGGCAGCGGTAGGGGGACTATTACAGTATTTCCTATTTCATTCTCCTGATCCTGAAAGTGTTAGGGGTTTCTCGAAACCCCTGGTTTCACAATCTTACCGTAACACACACACACACACACACACACACACACACACAGGGACTGGTGAGACATTACACATATCTCAGCAAGAAAAGTCGCCAATCTGGATTCAGTCCCCTGAAGAAACGTCCATAGTTTGAATTCACGGTTCGAGATTCTCTGTGGCTGTGCATTATTATACACAGCTAAAACACACACACACACACACACACACACACACACACTCACACACACACACACACACACACACACATTTAGACAACCCTACTTTCGTATTATACAAAGATGGCACCCACGAATATGATCATGTCTGTGATCAGTGATCTAATCTCACGGTGATGAGGTGACGTTTGGTGATGATGTTTGAAGTTTTACGGCCACTTTTGTGCACATGGTAGCATAAGTGGGCCGAGCGACCTCCAACGGTACTGAACTCACGGTGATGAGCTTGGTCCACTTATAATTATTAATAAATGACACGTACGCCTTTCTGTTTTGTCAGTTAGCAGCACGTGCCTCTGTCATCCGATCATTATCTGTAACAAGTGTAAATGCAATAACGTGAATTGAAAATTGTGTTGTGGTGTGTTTATTTGTATAATAACCAAATCATCATAAACAACAGTATAACCGTGAACATCATAACAGTTTGTACGTATATTATTATACTGATCACGCTCCCATTTAATTGTATCCGTACAATCGGAAACATACCCACTAGAGATCATATACACTGTGTGATGTTCCACTCTCGTACTGGCCCCAGTTATCACCCGTGTTCGAATCTCGACGTGGGCATATCTGAAGGTTGTTTCATCTTCGTTTCATTACCTTTGGAGGTCGCTCGGCCCATTTAGCCTATCATGTGCACAAAAGTGGTCGTAAAACACCAATCATCACCATCATCATCATCGTACTGGCCCCAGTATGAGAAATATTTTTCCTGTATTCTTCCATATGGAGCAGATCACTAGTTTTCGTAATATTAAGACTCAAATGAACATAATATTAATACATAAAATCCGATTTCAATCAAACAAAAAGAGCTAGAAAATTTAGAATCTAATCTTCGTTTCAAACATAATTTCAGGATGACGTTTTCGGGATCTCATCATCATTGTTCTTCCTGGAAGATTTCCCACAAATCGTATACTTCTGTCTCCCTCGTCAAGAATGCTTTTAATAGTGTATGATTCTGTCAAAGGATATGCTCGTACATGCATCTCCTGGAACCAAATAACTAGTTGCGTCTC
Organism: Paralvinella palmiformis; assembly: GCA_025642065.1. Taxonomy (NCBI): domain Eukaryota; kingdom Metazoa; phylum Annelida; class Polychaeta; order Terebellida; family Alvinellidae; genus Paralvinella; species Paralvinella palmiformis. The sequence continues at coordinate 256,358 of JAODUP010000243.1, forward strand.
CTCAGCAGGTATCAAGTTCGGTTTTGACCCGGATGTGGCTTCTTCTGGACCTCTCCCCCTCATCTGATCTAATATGGTTGATTTTGGAAGCCCATACTCCTGGGCATCCTTGTACGCAGAGATGTGACTTAACGTCGACATGTCAACCACCTGCCCTATGACTGCAGGAGAGTAGCTTCGATATAGATATCAGATGGCAGCATATGGTTGTTTGCTTTCACCATTTTGTAATATTGAAATACAAATTCAACACAACTCCGATCTCCGTTCATAAACATGAAACATATTTTTTGACATAGGAAGGATGACAAAATAATGGTAGCCGGACAGTAATTAACACACATACAAATGGTTGTTAGAATATGGCCACTTCAATTGAAAATTTGTGTTTGGCCTTATATAGTTATATTTTCAAAAACTATATATTAAAATCACATCGCTAATAAGACCCGTACGTCTAGTAGACCAGTCGCAACATCATCAACCTACATCAACACTGAATAGAACATTTTATTGATACTTAAGGGCCTCCATATAACATGTTTGTGATAACTGAAATATGAATGGTAACGTTGTCTAGCAACGGCATGCGCAGTAGTAAAATGAACGAAACCATCACTAGGACGAAAACTGTGGCACTTCAATAAATCGTTCCATACTTTCGCCCTAGTTTATTTTAGTAATAATCTGACACAATTTAGCCATTTATGCGTGAATTATTAAAGAGATTGAGAAGAGTCATTTCCGAGAAATAATAAAGTAACAACTATATTAGGATAAGACATACTTACCTTAGCCGGAGACACAAAATCTCTACGGTCAAGAGAGGAGTTGAAATCTAGCTCAAACAGCAGCTGATTACTGAAATAGATTAATTCACCCAAAGCAATCAAGATGCAGGCAACATGAACACAATAAGAGCCAACAATACTGACACAGAAGTTTATTAGGAACAAAATATAGAACAGACCATCACTAGTGATCCCCCCTTCTGTCTTTGGCGTTTGATCCCAACCACTGACCTGAAGAAAAAAAACTAGACTGAGCAGTCAGTGGTGTTTGAATGGGCCGCCACCCTAACCCCAACAGCGCTGACTTCCGGTAGTGGAAAAAGCAACGTTGAAGCGGCTGCGCTTCAAGTAATGTGTACATTATAATTTTGTTTGTGCAGACAATCTGTATTATTTCTGTCCTATTATATGCCATGAAAAATGTCAAGGTCGTTTTAGGTAAGTCCGTAGATCTAGTTTAGTTGGATATTGTATATATTTGTTTAGGTGTTAGTCTTTAATTTATTAAACATAGGCACAGCTGTCAACCAAACATATACTTTCGGAACAAAAGCGCATAAAATTATGAATATTACAATATAGTTGGTCCAAACATCTTCGTATCTTATTGAAATAGCTAAAGCTATCTATATAGTGAAATTCCTTATGAAGTTTGCTTTGTACTCTTGTAGCACGAAGGACCTCGTGAGCTGTCAGCATTGTGTAAATGAACCGTCAGCGGCGTTAGTTACTAATAGCAAAGACCATATAGAATCTTTGATAATAGTTGGTTCAGCCCAGAAGCAGGTAAGATCACGAGGATGATACTTGTATCAGTTACCGTCAGAGTATATGACTTAAATTTCTCCTTCCCGCGGTACAATCTGACATACAAACAAGTCGTCATGGTGACCCTCCAGTAATGTGGATCATTTCCTCGTATCTATGATATCGGGTATAGTTCGTGATTATTATTGGGCGATTTGGGGTTACTTTTATAAGCATTTCACATTTAAGTGATATTATCTGAGGATGAGCTATTCCTTTAAGTGAGCCGAGGTCATCAAAAAGATCACCGTCGGGTCGAGGTCAAAGCGTGAAGAAGACCACTTCCATAAAGCAGTTCCATCGTAAAGGTCAGGGTTCGAATCTAACGAGTATAAAGACGGATACGCGATTAACTGTAAATTAGTCTTCCGGAAATCGCTTAATTCCATAAATAGGTGTTTGTACAGTTGAGGCATGGCATACCGTAAAAGAAAGCTATACGTATACGACTACACGGTTTCGCGGCCATCTTGAAATGCGAGTAAACAAACACACGTGTCGATCCCATTATAATTGTTCACTAGGATGGACGATAAAAATATTCATTACAACTATATATATATATATATATATATATATATATATATACCTATAATAATAATAACAACAAACTTCTATAGCGCCAATTATAATATCCTCGAAAATAATCGAGTTCAGTGGCGCGAAAGCTATATATGTATTATTTTACTACAAATGACAACAACAGTTATTATAGCGTATATCTAATATAATATAATATCTGAAACGACGTGTGATCCATGTTAAAACTCAAGGATATGTTTGTGACGCTTTGCATCTTATTTGGTTGGTGTGTTTAACCTGGGATGTGCATGTCTTTTCCCGCCTTAATCTCTGGACGAAATACTCCGATATACAATCAGGACCCAGCTCTCAGCCAATCATGCGCGTCATTGGCTTCCCGGTTAAGATTCATGCGGAGCCGCAGCGTTGACCAGTGAAGACTTTGTTTATAAAGCGCGTTCTGGTCAGATAGTATATAATTAGATCTACTGGCATTTAACACCAGCTACTTCTAGAGTAGGTATCATTCACTTTTATGTATTTTATCTTAAAATGTATGTGGGGTGAGCTATATGTTTCCGTCTCACGGATATTGTATATATTCGTTTAGGCATTAGTCTTTAATTTATTAAACAAAGGCATAGCTGCACGTACTCATAATTTGGTTAGTTAAAGTTAATTTATATGGATTGACTGTGGCATGTATTGGTGAATGTGTATACGCTACTTCTTCCGCACAGAACACACGCGTTACATGTTCATTATCGCCCATTGGTGCTAGTGTTTCTAGCTTTACCCACACACTCTCAAAATATATGTACATATTTATAAAATTTATTAATGTGATAATTAAATATGTAACTTTTAAATATTAACTAAGAAATTAGTGTACACACACACACACACTATGATTAATTTAAATAGTTGAACACTGGCTAGATTTTGTGTTTCTTCCAAATAATGGACACATTTCAGAGTGTGTGATTAACAAATCGACCTCCATTGTTGTAGAAAATAGTCGTTTACATAAGATATATAAATCATAATATTGTAGAGAACCCGTGTGAAGATGCAGGTGCTCCATGAAGAGGGATGCAGATATCGCCAGATTGCTACAAGACGCTGATGTAGGCACACGACAGCTAGGATGGTCAACAAAATATTCCAGCAGTAGTCGGGTAAACTGAAAGACAAACCTAGGAGTGGACGACCCAGGTGCAATACAGCCACAGACAATCGTGTGGCGCTTCACCTGTGTCGAACCGACAGGAAGAAAACAGCTCCAGAACGGAATCGACAGTGGTCGGAGCAATCAGGGGTGCAGTGAACAACCAGAATTTTTGAAACGTGGTTTCAAGTCATGTATTGCAAGAAAATAAAACTTTTATAACGGAGAAACAAAGAGCGAGACATCTGTGGTGGTAAAGAACACCATCAGTGGACACAAGCACACTGAGCAAAGATTCTATGGTCAGTTGAATCCAGCTTCCAGCTATATCCAACCCGAGTAAATGTCAAAGTCCGAAGGAGACGTGGGGAAGAATATGTACCTACTTGAACTGTTGCAACTGTGAAAGATGAAGGAGGAACCATAACGGTTTGGGAGTGCTGGAGGTGTTGGACAGCTAACCGTTTGCGAAGGGACAATGAATTCACACAAGTATTGTCAAATTTTAGAACCTCACATGCTCCCATCAGCTCGTGCTCTTTTCAATCGACGACGTGCTCAGCATTGGATCTTCAAACAGGACAATGCTCCGTGTCACACTGCCAGAGCTAGCATGACTTGGATGAATGAGCATGGAATCCAACTTTTGGATTGGTCTGCACAATCTCCGGATATGAGTCCAATAGAAAATCTGTGGTGCATCATCAAGGCAGCTGTTTCTGAACGTAAACCAAGAAATATGCAAGAGCTCAGGAGGTTTGTGGTCGACGAATGAAATAATATCACCCTAGAACAGTACAAATTAACGCCTTGTTGAAAACATGTCAAAGATAATCCAGGCATTGGTGCGTACACGTGACTTAGCAACCAAAAATTTACTTCTGAAATATCCTAATCATGTATTATTTAATTCATATTCATTGTGATTTGCCATCCATGGTGATTATTTTTCATGTTTGTTAAGTCTCTATATATGTTTCTTCTCTTATTGCGCTACATTTATTAAATATTCTATATTCCTGTCAAATTTAGGTACAAATGGACTAAAACATACTGGTGTTTCTTATAGCTAACTTTTAATTTATGTTTTGCTATTCATAAATAAACAACTTTATTAAACAAAGATGATGAAAAAATAGAGAAATTTACTAGGTGTTCAAAACCTTTTTTCCACCACTGTATATATTATATATAGATACATATATGTGTATATATAACATGAAAAATAGGACCTACTTAGCTTATAGTCTGATGATATCTTGGCACTGTAAAGTTATGACAGATATTTGGCTACAGTAATGACACATAGACTTTTAGATATACTGTGTAAACGCAATTTTCTAAATTGGAGAAATGTGTCACACTATTCTTCGTAAAATTCTACTTTAGAATATGTCTACATTAATAATTGTTCTTTAGCGATACTCTAACCAGATATATGACCTAATATAGTTAAAATTACTTATTAGTAACAATATATTAACTATTAGTCACAGTTGGGTCAAACTTTATTGTGAAAACGATTATGACCTTGGGGTAAAAAAGCCTGTATATGGAACTGTGTCAGAGCTGATTGTTTTATCACACACAAGCTTAAAAGCCGCGATCCGCGCTGACTTTATAGCCTGCTGCTGCGAATGGCTACTACTAACTAACTAATGGTTTAGAATAATAAAAAACTAATTTTAACCAGTAAACATATATCCATAGTCACCACCGTTTTACGTTTAACTTTAAGTCATTAAGAACATACACACACACTCTCTCTTATTTAGATACATATATAAAACGCCGAATTGTAGTCTATAAAACGCTGAATTATATTCAATCCCACAATGCATTTCAAAATCTCTTGACTTGAGCCAGAGAGCTTATAACATTGGCATAAATAAAATAAACAATCATTACAACAACAATAAATAAGTTGTGCAATGTCGGGAAAGTCCCAATATCTATTTTTAGATTAAGCCGTTTCCAGCAACGGAAGTGGTTCGCTATTGGCCAATAATGACATCATCAGAGCCCGGATTGCACCATAAAGCGGAACGTTAGCAACCAAGGACAGTTGAGCGTGAAACATCGGAGGGATAGTGTGTATGTCTGTGTGTGAGAGCTGGTGAGTTGATTATAAGACAGGTGGAACTGTCCATATAGAAAATAAGGAACCGTAAATTTAGCTAATATCTGCGATATATCACGTACACATTTGTAGAGTAGCCCGTGTAGTAGTAGATCTAAAGTATATCACACAGATCTATTGATTTAACCTAGATCTACTCTTAACAGTTTTATAGCTGACGGTGCATTTTTTCTTGAATAAAGTGCAGCTCTGGTTTAATTTTCATTAGGATTGATGCTGTTGAATCATTGGATTCAACAGACATCAACAAAAAAACGTTCAGGAGATACAAACTATTAGAATATAGATCTAATGTACACATATCTGACATCTGAAATATTATAACTACACATTTAATGCGACTATGTATGCATGTTTATCAGCTGTATGTAAATATAATCGTATGCACACTGTAAGGTGAATTATATATAATAATTAATCATACTTATTTACAAGGGACGTGTGCCACAGGAGAGGCAGGATACCAACCTGAGAAGTAGCAAGGAAAGAGCCATTGACGAATTAGAAAACTGGTTTCTATCAGCTTTCGAAGAATCAACATGGAATTCACGAACGTACGAGAACGAAGCCTGCACAATGACGCAGCCCAAGCCATCCCTCACACCCCAGACACCCTTGAAGAGTTGGTGTCATTCCTTGGAATCGACGTCACTGCTGGGGTGTTTGGGGAAGATGGAGTCAGTACCAGTGGAAGAAAGAATGTCACTGCAGATGGAATGCCAGCTCTTGGATGCAGATCCCACGACTGCCCAACGTTTGATCCGGAAGTCGGGTGGCCCGTTTGACATAGGTATAATTTATTTTCTATTCAGATTTCGGCATCGTGATTGTATGAAATCTGCCTGATCTATAATTCACCTGCATGCATTTTGTTTGCTTTCTCTGAGTTAAGTACGATTAATGCTGTTGTAGAAGTGTGCGAGACAAAGTGACATTTTTATCTGAAACAGATCCAGAGTAGGAAGATTTATTTAGAATACACTGAAGTTTATATATGCTGAAGGAACTTATTTATCTGAACTGTAGCCATAATCCACTGTGATGTGATCAGTTGAAAATAGTTGTATTTTTCAAATATGTTAGTAATTTTAACAGATTATATCAAGGCATTGTTATCATGCTGTTTATTATCTAGCCAATATAATCATCCAGATTACCAGAATCTATTAGTAACTGTTTAAACCAGTCTATTTATAATGTGATGGTGAACGTATGGAATATAGTGGCTTTAGATGGGCTAAGTATAATAATGCATTCTGGAACAATTACCAGTTAATGGATTTACTTAATTATCTTGTATATAGAGCTACTCTGTTGGCACTTTATCAATTGCTGGTTTATTGTAGAATTCATTTGGTGTTTTGGGATTATATGATGTGGCTAGTCATCTCACTGGTTTATATTAAATATATCGGCCATATTTCTTGGCACCTCTGCATAAGTCTGTTGACAGAAACCTAAATATTTACATAGTTCAGCATTTAGTTGGTCAGCAGTGCCATTACTTTAATAAAATATGCATAGTCAGCAAACCCTTTGGGTGTGTGCCAATGAATGGCTGGTAGATGACAGATAAACTCATGAATATTAATGAGCACCTCACTGTGTCAAATTGTTGCATCACACTGTGGTGTTTATATTCTGCAGTGACTGCGCAAGTGTTTTGCGACAGTATTTAGTCAGATCATCAAGAAAAATGGGAATTATATCACACGTCTTTGGATTGATTTGTCATGGCATATAGTTATTAGAAAGAAATATTTTGATGTTCTTGTACTTTGTATTGATGTCCTTTTTAACCGTGCATCTTTTGTAGCACTTCCCGATGTGACAATGGTAGGTAATCATGTTACATCGGTTGAGAGCGATGCCATTTCTATGACAACAGAAAAAGACATGGACAGCGAGTTTGATCTGTACAATCTTCTGCAGTCTGGCGTACAAACAGATGACCTAGGAGAATCTTCTCACTCTATGAATGATAAAAACGTAGATGACTTCGTTGATCTGTTTGAATTTCTACTCCAGGTAGGTGCCAAGGTTTGTTTTTTGGAACAGATTCGCAGCTTCCCATATTTCAATTTCCCTTTACACATGTGTTGTTGTTTTGCAAATGTACTATTTTTAGAATTTAAGTATGACAATATGCTGAAGTCCGTAATAGGTGCCTTCAGGCTACAAGAAATAAACTGGTTGGAGAAGTGAAATTAATCAGTTGACTTGAGCAATGTATTTAAAAAGGAATAACATTATTCTTTTATAGAATGAAAAGACTAATACAGTTCCTGCGGAAGAGTTAATATCAGAACAGCCAACCACAGATAACAATAACATAATTGTTGGAAAAAAGCGCACCTATGAAACGTCTAGTGACAGTGCAACTGTGCCCAGTGATCACAGTGGGTATACCAAGGTAAAACGGAGGCATCGCGTCACTGTAACATCAGACTCAGAAAGCGACTCTGGATCAACAACCCAGGACATGAATGATAAGGAAAAACACGTCCTGAGAAGGCTGAAGAATAATGTGGCATCGAGACGGTCACGTCAGACTAGGAAACAGAAATTCGTCAACATGGAGAAGAAAGCTGAAGAATTAGAGATTGCTAATGCTGAATTGAGAGATCGGGTGACCATGCTTGAGCATTTGGCCAAAGAGATGAAAGACAACCTAATTAAGTGTATGACCAAGTGAAAATGACAAATTGGATGTCACAGAGTTTAATTATCTATTCTGTTGCGCGTGCATCTTGGCATAGGTATAGATAGTTCCTGTCATCTTCTGGATCTGTATTCATTGGAGAGTTGAGAATCATTTTCATTCCACAAAAAAACTGTTGTGTTACATGCGTTTAATTTCACTCTATAAACCGGTGTGTTTACATCAGAATTTTATATAGCATAGATCATGTACGATACCTAGACAGAATTATGTTTCACATGAATGATCATGCCCTTTTCCACGACCTTCAAATATTGCTGTGCCTTACGCAACAACAACAATGGGCAATATTCATTGTTGTACCTCACTGAGCTGATTTATTTAACAGTAATATGTAACCACGTTGTTGAAGAGCTGGCCCTGTTTATAATTACTGTCTCACAGTTTTGCTATTTTTCAACTTTTACCATTGTTATAACCGAATAGATACAAAAAATATATGTATTGTTACTAGACATGAATTTTGGTTAGGTTTTGTGTATATTTTTAAACACTCATTGAAACTGTTTGCTGACCCTGATATTGAAAGTGGTTTCAGTTACTGAACAGTTAGTAGCGACCATATATTTGTTAGAATTAAGTTATTTGACAGTTTCGATGTGATATCCCGAGTATTTAATGCCATTATTTTTCCGATATAAAATCTGGCATGTTCTCAAATTGGTCTTGAATGTGATTTGGAAACAGGAAAGCGGTATACACGGTATCGTCATCAGACTGAACAACACAGTTAATGAAAAAATCTGACATCATTTGTTGATGATGTACTGAATATACTTGCAACATGAATTAAATTGCTCTTTGAAGATTTTTTATGTACAATTAATAAAATAAATTACACTTCTTGTATAGGAAAGTATCCAGACCAGTCAGTTCCATGTAGTTAATTCTAAATAAAACAATTTTATTCATATTTTTAAGTAATTTATTTTCATACATAAAAAAATCAAAGACGTTGATTTTATTCTTTGATATATAGATACCAGGAGCTATCAAATAAATTGAATGGCACCAATACAACAGTTCTAAATTGACTTTCCATTTTGTATAAATTGAAGTTCAGATGTTTATTATAATTAGGATGATATTTTTATGAATTTCCATCAGTAAGATGTGTTCTTTTTTAATCAGTCGTAAGACAAACGATCTAAGATTATTTTTATACTTTTGCAATGGATATTAGTCCCTCGAGATGTTTGTACCTGGCTGCCAGCTTGTTGTACGTCTGCGGAGACAAGTGTTGAAACATGATAGTTCATTTTGAAAAATTGAAAGACCAGCCTGTGGCCTTAAAACTGAAAGTCACTCATCTAAAAACACAACTGACAATCATTACTTAGTAATAAATACATGGTGGGACAAAACAACAAAGTTCCCGTTTCTTTAATGATAATGTAGATTTGGTAATGTACTTTCTAACAGAAGGCACTGCAATGGAACCAAAATATGAATAACACAAATTATATAATGATATTCATCTTATTTTTGTCATTTGGTTAAATAGAAGGGTGACAAGAAAGATGACAACAATTACACATGTCAGACTTCGGCCAGCGAATTGTCAATGTTGTAATATAAAATATTAAAAATAAATATGAAGTTTATTGTCAACTGTACTCGAGAATTAGTATTGCAGGATTTCACATTTAAACATCTGTGTATGGGTTTATACAGTCCAGTGCCACAATCAACTCTAAGCAAATACATCCTTTGTCCATTTGGTTAAATAATCTTCAGAAAAAAAGACCTGCACAACTTTCATGGTTCAGTAAAACATTAACCGGAATATCAAGTGTTACATGCTAACAATTGATTTGTTTAATAAAATGATCACCATGGATAATAGATTATTTTTATTTATTATTATAAAACTGTCTTACAAATATACACCATTAATGTGGTAAAAGCTGAACAGGCAAACATCAGCACCTATTTTCAGTACTGATACTATGTAGCGAGTGTATCAAATTGTCTCCTTCCTCACCAATCATAGGAGGACTGGAAGGAAAGCTGGGAAGAAATTAACCCATGGATAGTAACTCTTGTAGTTTTTGATACCGTCATAGAGTATTTTATTAAAGATGACAGTGCACTCAGAATCAAATAAGATTTCTAACAAAATATTCAAGTCAACAGTCTAACCCATTTATATCACAGGTCTGTCAGATTAGGCGAAAGTTGGCATTTTTTCCTCACCTTTTTTGAGTAATAAATGAGGAAAGCAATCTTCAAAGACAACGAGGCGAAATAAAATATTAAACATCCAGTAGACACAGACCTATAGGATCCGAAACCAGATCCTACAAGTTTGTGGCTACCTGTGCTATTGGGTCTAGCAACGAAACAATACAGATTTAACGTATTGGCGCAAGGCGAGCATTTGTTTCTGCAACAAAAGATCATTACTGAACGTGATAAAACCTGTCAGTGGTTTAAAGGGCTAGTAATACGCCATCCATGCAATCTTCCTGTTAGCAGTAATTAAAAACTGTGAACCTGCTTTAAAGTATCACCTCTATTTAGCCCTTAATCAGGATTGCAGCACAATTTTTCCTTAATTTGGTGTAGGGTACGGGGCTACAGAGTTCTGGTTCTAGTGGTGTCTGTGAGATGTTTCATTTGACCATTTCTTTAGAGAGTCCCATGTATGACCCACACACAGGCTAAAGAAAGCATTTACTCCCAGATTTACTGAATTGTAATTATAAGACTACAAGGTTCTTGAAAAGTCCATATTTTTTACACTAATAAAATAATATAATATTAAATTAACATATTTTAGAGAGTAAGAGTGAAACAATTAATTCATCGGTATTTTACAACCAAATAAACTTACTTCAAACGTATCTGGATTGGGTTTCGCAGCGCACACAAACTCTGGTGCATCTCGGACAACTTCTGAGAATGGGACTTCCGCTACAAGGAGCGAGACCATTTTACATTAACAAAATAATACAGGTCATTAAAGAGCATTATTAGCCAGAATTCTGTGATTAGTATATTTTTAATTGTTGATTGACTTACTAAGAGCATGCTTTGCTCTGTATGCACAACCTAAACAAGCTGAGTTTGCAACGTCTTGAACATAAACAACAGCTGCAAATATATCAGCTAACACCTGAAAATTTAAAAAAGGAATTAAACGTAACAAATACAGATAGCATCAAATATTTTTAATATTAAATCTTCTTCCTTTCTCTCAGTTTGTGGGTCATTTTGAACACTTAAAAAATGAATAAGGACGAGATAAATAAGAGATTTACATGTTTAATCTATGAATCACACAATAAGCAAATCCTTAAAATAAATGTTCATGCAGACACATACACACACACACACACATATATATATATATTTATTATATGTATATATCCATTAGGGTTTTAGCTCAGAAGATCAGCTGTTTCAATTTTTTTAAATGCAAAATCTCTCTGCAACAAACTCTTACACTTGATGTTCATTATTGTTACTTTGGACAAGGCAGACCATTTTTTACTTAGAGGCTGAATAGAAAAAAAGTTGAACGTAAATGATCAAAAACAGACAATGGTTATCTAATATTAACAAGAGGATAACAAATCTTTCTGTAGTCAATATATCATTTAGACACTTACCTGTAAAATGGCTTTATTCATTGAAGCACCACCTGTGGCGAGCACTCGAGATTTGGACCCTGAACCATCAAAGGCAGGAAGTGAAAGATAATAATAATGAATGGTTACACAAATGAAAATATTGCATATTATTGTTTAATTATATTGCTATATGCAAGAGTTGGTTGAACTGGAGTTCAGATCATTGTTCTGGCAGTCAGACTAGATGGTATATTTAGCATTTAAATGATTCTCTTTATTTATAGACAAGATTTATTTCACATAAAATGTGGAAACATTATTTCGTTTCAAATGAACACATTGAAATAACACAAAACTTCACTTTTAACACGTATCTAAAGTATTGGCAGTATTTGTATTAATCAAAAATTTAAGGTTAAACTTTTTCCTGGGACCACAACTTTTACTATATATTTTGTTCAATTAATAATAAAATAAAGTATTTAATACCAATAACAGTGAAATATAATTTAATGACCTTTTATCACATTTAATATCAACTTTTAGAATAAGGTATTTTAGACAACAAAATTACGTTAAAAATAATTATCTGAATAAGTCTGACAGTATTTCAAGAAAATTTTAAATGTCTTGTTTACCTATATCATAGCCAAGGTTTTCAGCATGAACACGTTTTGCCAGGAACTGTCCTTCAATGACTGCTCTCACTTCTACAGCTGACTCGAACTGTGATACCTGTGTGTATAGGGTAATGCAGTGATAAAAAAGATTATGTATAAAATTTATTACTTTTACACAATTTTACATATTAAATGTTTATTCATAAGTGAATATGAAATACTATGGACTACTCCATATATGTAACATTGTTTGTCTGTAATATTAGTAGAGTTGCTAAAATCTGATAGGGGAGTAAATGATTATGTTATTTAGCATCACCACTGCTCACATATATGGCTAAAAGGAGACTTGCCAAGGAACAGAGAAGAGAGGATAACAGGGGATCATCATGAGTGAGAGAGTGAATAAGGGAATAGGCACGATAAGGTCATTTTGTGTTATCTTCTTTTAGCGATCTCTTATGACGTAAAGGAGGAGACAGTGAGCCAATTCTAAATGCTGAAGTTACAGGAGATGATTTAAAATATTAATATTTTGATGAGCATGGATACTGTAGATTTTCACTGGCATAAGTTTACCATGAATAGATGTTTCTATGAATGTAAATACCCATTGATAAATATATTGTGAAGCTGACTGGGTCACATGACCATTTTGGTTGAGTTTTATGGCAAAATACAGACATTCAACGGATGACAATATCAAAGCAAAATGTACAGCATCAGAAATATCTTTAGTTTTAATCAAAACAAATATAAAGGTGTTCATATTCACTGAAATGTAATTAACAGCTAGGCCAGTGTAAGTCTGAATAACCGACTCGGCATGTTTTGAAAAACAGAAAGAATATCATATGTTTTTTTTTATTAAGATGCCTAACAATAACGAAGAAAGTTAAAAACAACCGTTGTTTATCCTTTGTACTGGTCGGACTTGGGATATGGCCAGGAGGCAATTATCTAGGAAGAATCCCACAATCACAAGTGTGGATAACTCATTTCAAAAACGAACTTATGCTTACCAAAGTGTATCGGTATGTTATTGATGAGGTTATGAACAATTTTGTATATTATTACATTATCAACATAAAATGTAATGTAATTACTACAAAATACCGGACCTTCTCATCCTCGCTGTTAAATCGATGCACACCGACTGTGTTCGGTGTGATTTCTTGAACATCAAAATAGATACCTTTAAAAAAGTACAAAGGGAATGACTTATTGGCATGTTTTAAAATATTATAGTAAAGAAATAGCTGTGTACATCTTACTGATACACTGGCACAAAAAAGTAATTTGGTTTCCCCTTTTTTAGTTACAATATTCATGAGGATGTCGTGTGTGCTAGTCCTAAAGCTCAAACTGACAAATGGTAATGACGTGGTACTAGAAATACCTGCTCTAACACAAATACCAACTACTTTTGTTATTAAATAATGCTAACTGAATTAAACATCAGGTAACCAACTAGATCATTCTATTATTATTATTCTTCCTGTTTTTACCTATATTTCCGTCATTTCCCGGTGATGCCTGAGCGAGCATTTCAGCAAATCTATCCCATGAGCCTTCAGCGCAATGGTCCCGGATACGCTCTCTGGTCAGTGAACCATTCTTGAAACTATTAGATGGGATACGTTATCTAATATGTGACAATTATTTAAATAATATTAACCATAACTTCTCCCATTTATTCACCAATTTTAATTAAAGTTAAACATGTAAACACTAAAATCTAACAATAAAACAACAAATGTTTGACATGAAACCTGACCATAATTCATGATTGTTAGATCAGACAGAATTACAGCGTAATTATAATTTTAATTAAAATATAAAACAATTAGACTATTTGTGTGCCACATTTGTTTCTCTCCATTCAAGGTGGCTGATCTTAGCCCTAGGCCCTGATGGACTTGGATCTACAGCAATTATTATATTATATATTATAATTGTATTATATTTCTTTCCATTCACAGTGCCTGATCTCATCCCTAGGCACTGATGCACATAGATCTTAGTGGCTTAAAGTAGCTCCTCCCTGCCCAGCAATGAAGTGCAAGATGAAAAGATGAGGTTAAAATATGCAAGAACAGTCAATGCCAGAGTAATTTACAACCCTACAAAGTGTTTAAGTTTACACTGCACTCAAACACAGACAGAAATAACTATAGACTGATGTGACTTGAATTTAATGTGAATTTAAAACAATAGAATTATATAAGTGTAGAAACTTTTTCATGAAGAAGGGATCTGCTTATATACTTGAAGAAAAAGAATTCTAAATTTCCAGCCAACTCTTGTGAATGACAAAATGAAGGTCACTTATCTCTGAAAAACAACCAAGATCACCAAAAATAGGGAATTGGCACTAACATGAAAAGGCTTATTTTAATTATTTTGTATTTATAAAAAACATACAAAATTGAATACATTTGTCAAAATAGATGTTACTAATAGTAATACCAATTGATAAAATTTTACTATTTAAAGTAAATTGTATATTTTTACATATAGATACTTTATTAGTCATTCAATTTCAAGCATAATTTTAGATTATCATAAAAATTTTAAAAAATCTAAATAAATCTACAAGTTGGTGGAAGACATCCTTGAATGATTTAAATGATAAATGACTTTCTGGCATCAAACAAAATGATAGGCTCTTTCAAACACCAAGCAAAGATAATAATTCCAAGTATTTCCTAAAATAAAATATAATCAAGCTACCATAGTAATGCCATGTAATCAGTTGACTGGACAGGGTTGACAAAAATATGACCTTCGAGTGCTGGCTTTGGGTCTCTCAACCACAGAAACAAGGTATCACTTGTACCAAGACTCACCTGAAAACACAAAACTTCATCAGAATAAAGACATCTAAACTCAATAAGAATAAATCAATCTAATCACTACAAGTCAATAATGTTGTATACAATCTGAGCTGAAGATGTTGTAATTTTATTATCGTGCAGGCTTTGGTATTTAAGGACAATTTGCTGGTATGCACCTACATACAGTGGATATGCTTACTATCACTCACACTTATGTCTCCATCACATAATCTCATTCCAGCCAAAGAAGCTGCAAAGACAGAAAATTTGATAAACTGATCACACTTAAGAAACACACTTTGAAATAATGATAAGAATATCTAAAACTTATTAAAAAGAGAGTAGATTACTTTTAAACAGTGATATATGTACTTCATGAAAAAGTGTGTGTGGGGGGGAAGATGTCTATGGTTGTTAACCTTAGCTGAAAGTTGATTTATAATATTTAGCACACTCAGCAGAAGCTTTAATATTATTTCAGATGTATAAAAACACACAGCAGATGTATACAAAAAACGTATGAGAACCAGGTACTCAATCAGATATACTTACCAGGATTATCTCCCGTAAATGAAATTACTCGACATTCTGAAGAAAACCCAAACGCTTCAACGTAGTAATGAGAGACAAAACCCTGAAAGCAAAATAATAAATGCATAAAATAACAACAAAATTAATGGATATTTACTGTATGTAAATAAATTCTTCTCATCAATATTTTGTGATGAAAGTTGTCTCTTACCACACACTGTCTAGATGGCACAATCTGACCTAATTTCTTTCCAAGATCTGGAGCACAAGCCTAAAAGGACAAGAAATGTTCATTTTCCTGTCACATATAATTTTTCATTGAATGCTTATAGAGTCACGGATTGGACTTAAACAACAAAAAGAAGACAGAAGTGTTGAGGATTAACAGCAAATACAATAACAGAATACATATCAATGACCAAGAACTGAATGCAGTAGAGAAGTACACATATTTTGACTTGAACATCAGCAAACCAGGACGAGGATGGAGTGATGGTATTACCAACATAATACAGAAAATAACATTGTTCATGGAAATCAAACACATATGGAGTTCAAGTATAAACAAGTTAAGAACAAACTAAATTTATTCAATACTATAGTTATACTAGTGTTGTTATATGGATGTGAAACATGGAAAGTAAACAAAAGCAACAGGAAGAAATGGGAAGTCTTCCTGATATAGCTGTCTCAAATGAATTCCAAAAATTAGATGGCTAAGAATAATTACAAACAAAGATACTGAAAATAATAAAAAAAAGGAGAAGTGAAAAGTTAAAAAGAAGATGGAAATAGATCGGACATGTGCTGAGAAGGAAGAATATTTACTACCACCTGACAGCACTCATGTGGATGTCAGAAGGGATGAGGAATGTTGTTGGCCAAACACAACATGGAGAATCACTATTGAAAAAACACACAACTGGAATGGGTTACATGGAGTAATATGAGATGCAGCCATTGTCAGGGCGAGATAACATAATTATACAGAAGTCTTATGAGCCACAAGACTTGAAGAGGATAGATAAGTTAACTTATGGTCTTCATAATAAACAAACTGTATTTTATAATATTTTTTATAATGTGTGTGCATGTGTGTGATCAGTACTTCATAATTATATATATATATATATATATATATATATATATACATTAAAATATACAGTAATAAAATAACAAGATAGCTACATGTGTCATATTAGTAATATATCAGTAACACTTTTGATTAAATCTAAGTTGAGTTGGATTCTGAAGTAGTGCAATATAGGAATACAGCAATATTAAAGTAATATGAGTAAGTAATATCCAGTAAGGATATGATAACTCACCTGTAGACATTGTTCTGACCAAACTCGTCTATACAAGTCCATTAGATTCATACCTGACCCATCGCTCTCATCAATAGAAGCATAGTCACCCAGAAACAGACTGGCTCCAAAACTACTAACTAATGATATCCTCTGCAATGGAACATAATTACACAATAATTAATAATATAACAAGCTAAACCAGGATCTCCACCCCCGAAAGTGTTGATGATGAAAACAGATTATATAGGTCCAGGCATATAGATTTATGATTGAGTTGAGTTATTTAGTCTCATTGTTGGTCATATCCATGAGACATATGGCCAAAGGACATATCACCAGAGAAACATCCCACAATCACAGGTCCAAGTTGGATTCAAACCCACATCTTGGATGTTTACAGCACAGTGTTTTAACCACTGCACCACAGGCATGCCCTGCATTAAAAATAATATAAGAAAGTGAGTTCCTTAGATAACAAAAGAAGTTTAAGGTTAGTAATATTGTAGTGCTGGCATTGGACTATAAATTCTGTTGAACTTTAAGATCACTGTTGACTAGAAATAAGGATACTGGTGATGATGCTATATCCCCAAATAACAGGTTATAAGAACTTAAAACCAATGATATTAAAAATCTGTAAGACTTTTTTCAAATCAAATATAAAAAATGTAATAGTTTTAAAAGTGTATAATTAACCGAAATGTAAAATTACACAGCTTAGAAATGGATTGCTACCTTGTATGCATGCAAATAAGTTTCTAAGCTTAAGTTCTTAAAAAAATGTGCAGTTAAGTAATTTTATCCACTCGTTACAAGTTCCATTTTAATCCTTTATATAAATGTTTTCACCTCAGTTGCTTCATATGCAGTCCTGTTGCACTGATAGACTTTTGCAATCTGATTTCCAGTAAACCTCTCATAAGCTTTAGAGCCAGTAATATCAGCAAGTATCTGCAATAAGAGTAAAATAGACAGTGTAACATTAGATTATCATGCTGCAAAAGATATTAGATGACACAGTAGTGGAAAAAAAGATTACAATACTATTATAGGGGTAAGGACATAAATAAACAGACATGTTTTAGAAATATTTGGAAAAAATTTAAAAGGTGACGTTAATTGTCTTACATATGACAATATATGTTTGGGAAACGTATAGAAATGTAGTCATATCTGTGTCGAATAAGAATTGAATAAATATTATGGAAATTTGTTAGCTTACTAAAATTGCATTCCCTTTCCATAATTCTAATGATCTAAATGGTAAACAAACAAGATTTATATAGCATGGATTGTAAGGCTCATGAAGTAT
This sequence comes from Paralvinella palmiformis, assembly GCA_025642065.1. Taxonomy (NCBI): domain Eukaryota; kingdom Metazoa; phylum Annelida; class Polychaeta; order Terebellida; family Alvinellidae; genus Paralvinella; species Paralvinella palmiformis. Next base: position 274,693 of record JAODUP010000243.1, read on the forward strand.
TCAAATGCCAATTTGTGGGACATGTCTTGCTTAACATTTGAGATTGAACAAAAATGTTATATCACTGGGAGGTGTATTCCTTCTTGATAGTGGTCACCACCAGACTGAAACACTCTGCCAGTGACCACCTTGAAAGAGGTTGTCTCCATCTATTTCCATACTATTCTCTAAAGAATCAATGCAGAAAACATCAGAAATAAACAGGTAATAGTGAAAGATTGTACAATAACAAATGAAACATAATGAAGTATGTCAAACACAGTAAAAATACTGGATTCTTATCAGAACTCTGTGACATGGTGTGAAGACCTAAAAGAACTCACATATAATGCAGTTCTAGGCACGAGTAGCCTTCTAATAAAATAACTGTTTGATTATACCAAACATCGGGACAATTTAGGCCATTTAGTGTCCTACCTTAATATAAGATATGTATGTTCTTGCACAATATAATTTCCAATAGGGATACAGTTTATAACAGGATAAAATCCCCTTCTTCAATAATGTACCAGAATACACACACTTAGAACAACTGACACAGGCTAAAACCTGATTTATATGATATTCAATTATATCTACAATGATACAGCTATCACCCTTTAAAGATAAACTATAAACATTGCTATATGGAGAATCATGGATCAACTATAAACTATACAATAATTCCAAATTCAATTTCTAATTACATATTTGCTTTTCTACTTATGTAAATCATAAATCCCTATGAAGTGAAAACCGATCTATAATTGGTTTGTTTCTGTAAAGTAAATACAATTTCTGTCTGTAGTGTATGTATGAACTGTATTCATACCTGAGCCCCTCCTACAGTATCCTCTAGATGGCGACACTGAGCAGAAGTACTGGAATCCATCCATATAGGTGAATCAGCAATACTAAAATAATCCTGTTGACAGAAGGCAAACATTAAACACAATTTCAAGTGTTTTGTATACTTAGATATAAAAATGACACAGATAAATCAAGTATTTGTTTGTGTTTTAAGGTTGAATAAGATTTTTTTTTTAAATTATAAATTACACATAAACAGTGAATGGAATTTAGAATATGATTCAACATTGATAAACGATACAATGTAAACACTACGCTTATTCCTAGGTGGATGTTTTCTGATGACTTCTTTTATTAATCTGCTCAACCAAGTTGAAATGCTAAATTAAAATAATTCTCCACAAATTATACTCTATAAGATTTTAAAACTAGTTTCTATGCTTTTTGCAATACAAATGTTAATATTCACAAGATAGTGCCACTCTGCAACTAACCAACTGACAATTAAGAACATGAAGTGTTATAATTCAAAAGAAAAATTATTTAAAAAGATTTCTAAAATTGTTTGAACTTTTATCAAAATAAATCAATAGGAATATTAACTAATTAATTCAAAACAATATGGCATCAGCTGATAAAACATCTTGACTCGTATTTATATAGATCTCAGCATCAGATTCAAGTAATGATGTCCAGTGGATGATATATTTTGATGGCATCAATGTTTTGGACCAAAGATTGCAAACAACTGTTTTTGTTATAAATCTGTGCAAATTTTCAGTGAGTCTTGCTAATTTTGTATATGCAGGCGAACATTAAAATAAAATATTTAATATAGCAGGTATATCAAATAATTTAGCTTCAAAGCTAAATGAGAAAAGCTTTGAATAAAAAGCATTCTGTGTTTTTTGTTGAAACTGATTATTAAGCCAATGCTCCAGCCCAGGCTATATTTTATTTATTTTTCTGTCCTTAGTGTTTTGAGACTGGATCAATAAAACACCATCATCCACAACATCAGTACCATTAACCATTATCACTGAGAGAAGCCGGATAACAACTTACCTTCAATTGTTCATGCAGAGGTAAAGAAGGCTTGAGATTTTTCAGCACACCACAAGCTCCCTGCTTCCAGTATACACTGCCATGTTGCTGGAAGGTGAGATCAATGAAGAGACCGAATGAAGCAATTACAGATTTGTGTTTTTCTTTTACAATTTGGAGATGCCTTTATTAGAAGATTCATTCTCTAAGTGAGTCACAATTACACAAATCAAATTCTTGGTAATGAATCCCATTGTAAGTGGTGGATGAGGATTTACATTTCACTATGTTTTGTTTATACAAGTTATTTCTACAGTAGAATGATTGCAAATTCATGAAATAAATCTGTAAAACTAAGAAGCTCTGGATAACCTTTGATTGTTAACTAAGTCAGTTCTTTGTTTAACACCAGCACAAGTCACATCTAGGATATATGGTTGAGTGGCAATTTATTAATGAAATAATAACAATAGCATTTTACATAGCACCTTAAGCAACTTTAGTTCCTCTAAGGGGCTTTACACTAAAAACAGAATTAAAAACATTTCTCACTCACATAACAGATACATTTTTACAAAAATATGTTGGTTGGTAGCTATTATAAATAGACAAATTTAAATAAGTGGGTTTTAAGAATGTTGCAAAATATTTCTTTATTTGCAGCAAGTTTAACATGATCAGGCAACATATTCCCACATTCTGGGAGCTGATGCTGAGAAACATTTCTCTCCGTACATTGCTGTATGACCTTTTGATATCTTCAAAAGTGAGCAGGATTAAGATCGCAGCAGTCTCACTGGTTTAATAAACTTTGGGATCAAATCGCCTAGATACAGTGGCACTATTCCACTCAGTAATTTGAATGTGCGAAAGAGAATCTTGTATAGTGATCTGAAATATACAGGAAGCCATTGCAGCAGGAACAAAACTAGTGTTATATCTTCCTTTTGGTGAGTGCATGTCACCAACCAGATCCAGACAAACATTTGCTGGGGGCACTGTCCCAACTTCCATGCAGGTCAATATCTGGCACTCCACCTCCCAGATCTGTACATGTAGAAAGCCAATATCAACCTGACACGCACTACCGGGTACATTGTAGTAGTGAACTCAGCAATTTTATTGTGAAAAATCTTAAAACATTGAAAAGTTAAGTAGGCATGTAAACAAGATAAGTGACTCAGACCAGCCATCTTTTGCTGCAGTGAGTCGTGATAAATGCTCAATGTTGATCAGCAGGGAAAACATACAATTACAAATAGAAATTACAGTAAAACTCGGATATACCAAACTCGCTTAGAACGAACTACCTGCTTATTTTTCGAAGTATGTTGTTGGTCCCGCCAAACTCCCATTTGCTTCCACAGTAAACAACTTTATTTATATAGAATTTTATATATTGAAAACTCAGCTTTATTGCTAGGCCATTGGAGCTCAATATATATGTCAGATATGCACACCGTCTGTGGCACCTTAAGTGAGCGTTTAACCAATTAAATGATCTGGATACCATAGGCTCCGCCCACAACACTGTGACACCACCACATAACATACCTGTAATCTATATAGAGATATTGCTATTTAGGAATTAATTAATTTGTCATCTCACCAGGAATGCCAATCTGGAGCAAAAACATGTCCCTCCTCTCCTAAAACTGTGACTACTATAGGCTGTCTCCAGACCTAACTGTTTTAATAACCATTCGAGATCTTTTGTAAACTTACCATATGTAAGTGGTTTAGTACCCAGCAGGGTTGTGAAAGGAAGCACAGGATCTGACTCCTGCTGGGTGGAACTAAGCAAAAACATTCGTTACAAGGCTCCTCCTGGACAGTGGAATATAAACACATCTTTGATGATTATAAAATACACTTTTACATGGGGATGCACCCAAGACTATGATCCACCACTTGATATCTTCAAACATCTCTTAGCTAAAAGCGCCTTGTGGTAAGACTTTTGCAATTTTTTACCACGTTAACACTTACATGCTGCTTCTGCTTGGTTTTTCAGGGAGAATCCCCAGACTGTTGCTTATTCAGCACAGCCTCTTTGTTGGACTGGTTGAGAAACTCCTCCCCCACCACTCACAGGGGAGCAGTACGGAAAGATGGAACCAAAATACAATGAGGGTGATCACTGCCAGAGTATTTTACGTCCTTTATTTTTTAATAAATCAGTGGAGACGGCAGTGGCATTTAACATGGTCAGCCACCCACGCTGTAGTGAGCTGAGAAATTAATCTTGCTAGGATCGAACCTGTGACCCTTGGCATTAAGTGCCTAAGCTCACTTAACACTTACATGTGGTGTTACCAATATATATATATATATTAGATATGCACACTGACCACAACACTGACACTACCACATAGCATGCCTGTAATCTATACAGAGATATTGCTATTTAGGAATTTAGTTCAATGTTTAGAAAGGGCAATTTAAATCCACAAATTAATTTACCATTTAATTCAGAAATATTTCTTCCATGACAATCCTACTTGGTATATAAACTACTCGGAGTAGGTATTCCAAGTAGGTACTTAGAGTACCTACTCATGGTAAAATGTATTATTAGGCAAAAAAAGAGTTGATGCAATTGATAAATTTTGAATTGGAATTGAATTTGATGTGGAATTGATCAAATGGAATTGACCCACATCTGATCTGCCTATATATTCTGTACTAGATCTAAATCATAGGATTTGTATGTTGTTTTCAGTCTCTTGTTGGCCAACCTCACTGGATATTGTACCTAGCGAATAGTTGGGACAACTACCTAACTGGCAACTGTTCCATTCTGTACTTGCTTTAGGTGGTTTGTCAGAGATAGAGAAAGGGGGATATTATATAACAATGCATTGTCATAGTTCAGTCAAGAAATTATATTCTTGCATGTCTCATCATTTATGTACTTATGAATAAGTTCTACGTTTCTTATTTCATAATAACAAGACTTATATATGGAATCCACTTGCTTCTCCATTCCTAAAGTATTATCCCAAAATATAAAACTAGATATATTCCCTAGATTTCATACAGATATGAAAGAATATATATAGCTGGATCTTACCTTAATGTTAAGATTCTCAGTTTTTTTCACATGTTGTTTTGTTAAGAAAACAATTAATTTGTTCTTATCCTAGTTCAATTTCAGCATGAAAACAGCCTAATCGCTGACATGTAAGGTTTGTAGGACTATCAAGAGTACCTTAGTTGACTACTAAATAATAATAACACCTCTACTAACTTGACCTGATCCTGAGAGTGCAATCACATCTTTAAAGCTGAAGTTTGCTAACTTCATTTTGTCCAGAAGAAGATCCATTGCCTGATGATAGAAATATGAGTATAATTTAATCACACACATGATGCAAATATCTTAGAATTCAAATGATTACATACCCATAAAACTTTGTGGTTAGAAAGAATCACGTCTGTCCACACATAGTAAGGTGTGATAGGGAACCAGATATAAAAATAGTTTCCTCTATATTACTAATATTTATTATAATACCTTGACCCACATAACTGTGGGAGCTGTAACAGTCAAGTTATCTTCATGTACATGGACACCACCTCGAGTTCTTTGGTAAAACAGAAAATAAACAATAAAAGAACTATCTAAAAAGTCATTTATTCAGGGGGGGGGGCTGATAAATTTATATCCAAATGTGTTTTATGTTAATTAAATTATAAGTAAAATGCACATTTTGCCTGGTGAAATATTATAAATGTATGCAATATATATGGTCTATCCGGCCTCCCAGTCTTGTAAATGAAATGTTTTATAGGCACTTATTGTATGAATACTTTCTGTCTGAGAGGACACAGAAATTTATTTCTTAGGTATGACCATGAGATGGTTCGAAATGCACATAATTTTGTCTTGTGTAAAAATAAATGTATAATTGTATATTTGTTATCTGTACCATCTCGAAATAAATATCTATCTATTTATCTACCTTTATAAAATCATCTCTTTATTACAGTTGTTAAAACACTTCTGGAGTACACCACAGATTGCTCATCATGTGAACAGTATTAAAACTTACTTAAATTCAGGAAGGTCTGTATCAAACTTGACTCCATCTTCATAAACAATGTTAAGACGCTTATCAATGGCAATTACTTTCACCTATAATGTAACAATTCATAAATCTATTTAGAATCAACAAAACATCATATATATCAAGGTTGGGACAGAATACATGGGAAAATACTTGCGTACAATTATATGTTTTTTACGAGTACAAGTATCAAATACTTCCTGGTGCAAGTACTGAGTACATCAGAGTAGGCCTACTTCAAAATGTATACTCGTGTAAAAGTACATCAGTATATCGGCTTGAATTCTTCCATAAAGATATGTGGCATTTTGAATCTATTTTTTTGGAGGGAACACTTTAAAATGACATTACAGCTCTAGGATAAACATGTTAGAAATTACAATCATTCATTGAGCTGTAATTAAATCCGATTGTTTAATGAGAAAAGACCGGGAAGACCAGCGACTAAACTAGGAGATATTTACAATTAATTTTAGGTCACAATTATAAGTTTCAAAGAAGGCAGGGTAAGGAAAGTACCCCATGACTGCTTAAATAACTATATAATTAATTAAATAAATTATTGTTACTAGAATTAGTTTAATAGGGGATTTTTTGTTGTAATTTCTTAAATATTATACTGATTCATTCACATATATAGAAAAGATATGCCTTGCTCAAGAACAGTAAGCAAGGAAAAAGTAAGTATTATCCACAGTTCAAACACTTATAATATATATGCTGCTATTAAATGAAGTTTCAAAGCTCAATTGATTTTTTATCGTTGTTGAGTTCACTATTTGATATCAACCTGACAGTGACAGGTCAGATGAGTAGGACGGAGTTGATTATTTCAATAAATATGCATAACTGGCCGCCAATCTCGTACGACGGCCGTTTTTGACATAGATGTTGGCATCTAGATTATATATATATACCGCAAATAGACACTCTGGCTCTGAAAGTCTGTTGAATTTCAATGACTGATTGATTCAACGTCAAACATTGAAACAATTCATATGACCCTATATTTCCTGACATTGGGCGCTTCAATCACGGGGTGTCATTCAATTCCGGATCAAGATTAGGTTACATAACGTGTATATATGAGTTGTCACGATTTACTTAGAACTGTATAACCTGTTGAGTGCTGAAATCGAAACCCAAATAAAGCTCATCCTTCATCTCGATCTTAGAGCTGAAGCACCTCTTTGGTAAATAACGTACTTGGACATTTCGTAACCGAGTTCGTTCGTCACAAATTGTTGTCCTGAAAGATACAATTCACTTTCGTATCTAGATCTATTATGAATGAAATCTGTAAATAATATTCGCGAACTCTACACCGCATCATTGATAGGTATAATAAAATAAATTATTAAGGTTGGACTTCTACCAGGTATTTCTACCCTACCCGAACTAGAAACATATTGTAGAAACAGTGATAATTAGAACAAATAATAGCCAATCAGAAAATTAGACATGAAAAACCGCGAAAAACGGGAGCATTTTGATTTTCTTTTCAGTCTCTGGATCACCCAAACTGATGCCATTTTTCTTTTTTCAAGTGACGATTTAATGTGAAACTTTTGGGGATTTTCCTTTATTTCTCTTGAAGGTAAGACAAAACAAATTTAACCGTTGATCAGTTAGAGTAGTTAGATGTATTTGTATTAAAATAAGCATTGATCGTCGCCTATATTTTGAGTATTCTATTTTTAAAGTTTGGTAATTGGTTACGAAGTTAGAATCGGAAGGTCAACCAAGCTTTTTTTGTATTAATGTCTAAGTGAAGTGGTAAATTATATTCCTATAGATCTAATGAACCAGATATAGATATAGATTAGATATAGACCTAGTCTAATAGTAATAGACATCTAGTCTAGATAAAGAAGTGTAGATCTAGATTGATCTGGATATGCCAGGCCTCTAGGACTAGGTCTAGATTCTATTAATTTTTATCTTCTAGATGTTTACACAGTGTGTCAATAATCTGTCTTTTTCCTGTTGAATCTGTCTAGAACTGTTGCCATGCTCATGGCTACATAAAAAATACACATCCGAACAACTGCAGGAGGCGGTAAAAAGTCATGGCTTGGGAGATCAACCAGAAAAAGACATCCAGTTTCTATGGTGTCCCAGTCATGACCATCTCGGATCACGTGCATGGCAAGGTAATATTCTTTTTTAGTCTTGTAACACTGTAATTATACTTTGATACCTAATACACTTGATTTTAGAGAGTCTGTTTAAATGCATATATTACACAATTGGAAAGTAAAAGTTAGAAACTGGGACCCCTCCCTGTCATAAGTCCAACCTTAGAGGCGGAGTTTGCCAAGAAGTTAAAGGACTTGACTGACAGGGGGTTTGGATTGACAAAGCAACTGGTGCTTCAGAAGGCTGCAAAACTTTGCAGACTAGCCCAGTTGCCGCACCCATTCAAAGAGGGACCTGCAGGTGATTCATGGTACAGGGTCTTTATGAGAAGTAACCCTGGACTTACTCTGCGAACACCCTCTCGGCTATCAACAGCCAGAGGGCGTGCAATGAATAGGGCTGTAGTTGGCGACTACTTTCAGGATGTGGCCAAGTACACTGAAGGCCTGCAGCCTATATCCATATAGAATATGGATGAAAGTGGATTCCACTTTGAATACCAACCCATCAAAGTGGTCTGTAAAAGGGCGTGCGTAACTGTGCTTGCCTGCGCCAGCGCTGCAGGTGTCGTGATACCTCCAATGTTTGTTGTGAAGGGAAACACTTTTAAATCCCTTCACAGCTTCAATACAGCGGAAGCTCCACCTAACAGCAAGTGGACCTGGCAAGCCAAAGCGTCCACAAGTTTTATTGTTGGACCAACACGACAGTCATGAGGTGTATGAACTAATCCTAGTTGCACGTAAGGAGAACATACACCTCATTACCTTGCCTCTGCACACAACCCACTGGACAAAGTGTGCTTTGCATCTTTGTCCAAACACTACAGATCTGTCTGTAGTGGGTTTATGGCCACCTCCAAGTTCCAGGTGGTGAACAAGGTGACATTTGCTCGTCCCTTTGTGGAGGCCTGGGAACGTTCAATGACACCAAAGAACGTTCGAATAGCTTCCGGGTGACGGGCATTTGTCCCTTTAGTCCATGCTGCTTGCCTGAAATGGCATTTGCCACCTGTTTCCAGGAGGTGTCTGTGGCCATCAGTGTACCAGCTCCTACTGAACTGGATGCTTCTGGTGAGCTACAGCCATGTGGTTCTGATGAGCCATTACCATGTGGTTCTGATGACCCACAACCATCTGGTTCGGGTCAGATAGAACCTGTTGAGTTGATGGTTGTTGACTCATCAGAAGTGTCAGGTTTGCCCTGTCACCTGCAGGAGTCAGGTCCAGACAAGCCAGAAGCTTGGTTTGACCAGGTGTTTCAGCTTGGGGAAACCAGACCACCAGCTCCTGTTTGTGTACACAGGGTGCTGACAAGCGAGGAGTGTATCCAAAATAAAAAAGAGGAGCTGGAGCAAAAAGCAGCAAGGGATGCCAACACCAACAAAAAGAGACAGCTGGGAGAAAGTGGGAAAGGGAAGGGGAAGATTAATATGGGGGGTGGGGGGTTGTGCTATATATATGTTGTACTGCACAGGGTGGAGATTGGATACAATGTGACACATGTCAACTGTGGATGCATCAGGAATGTGTACCTGAAGATATGAGAGAAAAGATGGCGAGTGCGATTGATGTAGGGGGGTGTTTGCATGTCAACTTTGTGTGGAATGGTAGAAGTCGAATGTGTCTGTGAGAGTAAGTTATAGTATACATGACTGATGCATCCACCGGTGTCTACATTTAGTGCTATAGTTTTATTTTAGTTTGCTGTGTTCTTTTTGTCATATTGTTTAGTTCGATTATGCTGTGCTATAGTTTTATTTTGTTTGCTAGATTCTTTTTTGTCATATTGTTTAGTTCGATTATGCCGTGCTATAGTTTTATTTTAGTTTTCTGTGTTTATTTTGTCATATTGTTTAGTTCGATTATGCTGTGTTTTATTTCTTTTATAATAATTTTTCTATAGTTGTGTGTATGTTAATAGTTTTTACTTAATTATTATAAACAGCTATCTTTTTAGTGTAGGTTGGGGTTCATTATAGATTACTTAGATTTGGTTTGCTGTGGATTTTTTAATATTATAGTGTTATATAATTGTTTTTAGTATTTGTTTAGTTTTTGCTTCATAATATATTGTTTTAAGTCTTCACCTCATTTATTCTGGTGTATTCCTCACTTTGATAGTAAAAACACGCCAGATTGGGAAGTCGGCAGTCAGTTTTCAGTCAGAGAGTTGTGAACGAATGGAACTCGCTCCCAGCTGAAGTCATTGAAAGCCAGTCAATAAACAGTTTTAAGTCCAGGTTAGATAAATTTTGGCGTCCAGAGCGATACAATTTGCCATGAGCGCTATGTAAATATTGTAAAGGTCTCAATGTATCAAGCGATTGGTTCACTACGTGTATATATACAGGATAATTGTATGTTAAGATTATTAGAGGTTATTCGATTTGTTACTAGAAATATGAAAGTGTCCCCAGTCATAATGTGACATATTATGTATTATGGCACTAAATATTTAATAAGCCATTTATTTCAAGGTCCATACTTATAAGAAAGAAACAATGATGTTTATAATATTTATTACCTCATGTAAATATATATCAGTTAGTCGAAAATGCTAGCCTTGAAAAAACGTCTAGGGTGTTCTTTAATGAACCTATCTGTATTTTTTTGTAAATCGATATGTTTATTGTAATGTATTTTCATTAATGTTATTTTTTTAATGTTAAGGTAGAAAACCTCATTTCAGCCAATCGGCTTTTCAAATTGATCTTGGTTAGCCTCAACACAGATAAACTACGCTCTGCTTCGGCAGATGTGGCAAGCAGAGGTACAGGTGAATACCAGTAAAATTATGGTGTTCGGAAAGGAATCTGGATCTACAGATTCTAGTGATTTCCTTAAAGTACCAGGTAAATCTGCCCTGTCAGACTATCTGGACCACATATTGAACCATCTGGATACCTCGTTATCTAATATCTAATGACCTCGGAGTTGGCATTTCGTCATGCCATGATTAAAATTGCTGTGGGGAGGCATCCCTATAGTTTGACGATTAAAAATGGTATTAGACTCAGCAAAGTACTCGCTGCCCGGAAGTTGTCTGCAGAGAAACGTTTCTGTAACTGTTGTCGTAAGATATTAATAGGAATGCCTATTGATCTCTTGTAATAAAGAAGACATGTTCAGCAGGTGCATTCGACCTATTACACTGAATCATTGGAACCCTTGGCATTTCCTCTTCAGTACCTATATATGAAGCCAGCTGCTTTGCTTCCTTGTACCATCTCTGGAATTCTGCACAAGTGTCATCCCTTAAACATTGAATTTCGCATTTGATATTGACTATCTCTTCTTTATAGTTTAGCTGACAAAGGTTTCAAATAATCCAAACTATTCTTTAATACTGTGAAGCCAACAATAACTCCTAAACTATGCAGACTACTTTTCAAACCATAAGCCGTAGTATTGGTGTCGCTATCCCAATTCCAACAACTTTCATTAACAACTGGATAAGCGTGAGGTTTAATCATGGCATCAAGACAAGTGACCACGTACGTGTTCATAAAACTCACCAAATGTTTCCAAACAAGAATGCCTTTCAACCCAGCGTATCTTGCACAAAGCTTTAAGTTTTTCGTGACGAGTATTGGGGCAATATTGTTTGAGTGCAAGCTCCAGGAATTTTTAACTTTTGGGAGAATTGTGAAACAAATTGTACTTACTAAGTTATTATTTAACAGACAAATCACAATTATACTTTATTTTATACTAAGCAATTTAGTATAAAATGAAGTATGATTGTGATTTGTCTGATAAATAATAATGCTTTCAGACACATATTATACAATACTTAATGTGTGGTTATTTAAGACTGACGAATTCGCAGTATTATTACTAGTTGTTATGTCTCCAAATGGTATATTGTATTTAAAGATGGAAGATATCTGCTAGAGGTGGGAGTCCTTACACTTGTCCCCCCCCCATATCCTCCACTGAGTTATGGGGTTAACCCCCCCCCCCCCAATACCTACAGTGTTTGTAGGATGTTTCCCTAATGAGTCACCCCGCATGATTATATCCCAGTTGTGACCAGCCCCGAGGTTAAACAACTGAATGAACTCCTACATGTTCATATTTACCAACTACTGTTTAATAAGCTATATGAACCATGATTAGTTTCAATCCTGTAGTTTACTGGTTTTGAGATGTTGACATTACTGTGGACTCGGTGATGACTAACTTGTAATAGTTCTAGTGTTGATCAAGATTGATGGCAATATATAGAAATCTTCTGTTTCCTAGTTTGCACTAAGGCCTACACGACTGGTGTGCTTAGAGTTTTTATCTAATTCAGTCGTTTTCAGTATTACACGATCACGTCCCTTTTGTCAAATAGTAATTATGTCGGGCATTGCAAACGCCGAAATGTGTCATTTTCCATTTTAATGTATCAAACTTCAATTGCCATATTGTTGTCCAGTTTCAAAGAGGTGTAAGATCACGTTGTAGGAACGACATATTTTGTTACAACAGAGTTTTTAATCTGGGACATGAGTTTATCATAAATCTCAGGATTCCTTGGCTTCCTGAGGAGATACAAATGCGATAATAAATCGAACGCCTGATCAAATATATATGCAATCTCTACCACTTTCGTGATCTAGAGTTTCAGTTCATTCAACAAGCACTGACAAATATTATTTAAAAAAAATACAATTAATTTTCATCGGGTCAAATACAAATACATTGAAATGTAAATATATTTAAATATAAATATACACACTTTTCAGGTATAATTTTTAAAAATTGTTTTCCCTTTATTTCTTATGACTCATACACATTTTGTAATACTGTTGGTAACAAATCAAATAAATTGGCTGTTATACCATCACATACGATCACATAATATAACATCCCATAACATCAGATATATTATCACATATCATCACATAACCATGATAGCATCACATATCACACATGTAATTACATAGCATCATACATATCCTCACATGAGGGCGCCTCCGTGGTCTAGCGGTAGCGTGTTGGACCACAGATCACTACCACCTGGCTTCGAATCTCGGAGTGGGCATATCTGAAGGTTGTTTCATCTTTCACTTGGCCTCATTACCTTTGGAGGTCGCTCGGCCCATTTAGCCTACCGTGTGCACAAACGTAGCCGTAAAACATCAATCAATCAGCATATCCTCACATGTCACACTAGCTTATATATCGTGTTCATAACACATAAGGAACATAAGAAGGGCGTAAGATCTTTTGACCTATGCTGAAAGGTCTTTCCAGTGGAGCAGCTGATGCTGGTATGCACAAAGCGTTGGGAGCAAGCAAGACTAATTATGCGTACTTCTCAGCAAGGGACTTCCAGAGAGCTGAGGGCGTCAACTTCTTCTGGCAAGCACAGGTTGTCTAGGTAGTAATCTATTTCAGTTTATAGACCACTAAGGGTAGATTCATGGACAGGTGCATCAATCAGGGAAAAGAAAAATCCAAGATGTTTCCTCAAGGACCAAACAAACTTAAATGTATACTTCTTGTACAATGCGTCCAGCTCAGCCTTCAGAATGCGCTTGCAGGCACCACCATGCTTCCAGTTACAACCCTATCACCCTGATCACGGCTTTGCAGTTAGCCTTGAAATTACTGCCAACATGCTCTGATTCTTAAAATACCTGAAAACCATAGTTTGGGACTTTCAAGCCATCTTTGATGTAATTGAAATCTGTCAAGATAAGTCTCAAATATTTGAAAAATACAGTGAATATATTACAGAATGTATCAGGTGGAGTATATATCAATAAATGAACGATATATTATGGAAGGTCAATATTTTATAGGAAGGATGAGATATGTTCATGTGATCTAATAGAATAAAAACTTGAAACGATTGAAAAACAAATCTGTGTTAGTCAATTATTGGTCGTGCTTGTAGACAACAAGAACTGCCAACACTTGCCCGAAGCAGCTACGTCCTATCAGCCGGGAAGCTATGTTGACAACTCGTTGTTTATGAGGTGGCAAGTAACTATATAGTTTTAAATATTTCAGAAATGAGGTTAATTGGTTTGTAGTTTTAGGTGAGTTTCCAGCACCATTGTTATAGATTGATAAAATATGGGACAATGTCCAAGCTTTGGGGGAGTTTTTCAGAAGATGTAGATTTACTGAAGAACGGTTTTGGTATTATCACACTTAATCCCCATAATACCTTTGGGGCATGCCACCAGGACTAGGTCTATTTCCTTGGCAACTTTTAAAGACGTGAACTTTATGTTTTCCACGTATTTATTATGCTGTTTATTAGACTGGTCTGGCATTATTTTAAATACCCTTTCCCTTGTGAAAAGACGATGATTATAAGATAGTCACTTGAAGATAAAACGGGCTCCAGATCCAGATGGCAGGCTGGATTTGGATATATCCAGAAGGTGGCTGTTGTCATTCATGCCAAAAATTTTGCAGTGTGAATAGTCACGTGTTGTTTCGGATGTTGAAATCCAGATACTTCCTTCTACAGAATGGTGGTGCTGTGGGATACATTAAGGGACAGGACCAGCAGAATATTACACCGGAGCGTGGTCCCTGGTACGAGTAGAGTATTAAGAACGGTAGCAGTTCGTCCAAGATAATGCATACAGGATCGGCCTTGGGAGTTGCGGGGCTCTATTGAGAAAATGTTTTGCGGGACAACGCTGGTTCCCAACCAAGGTCTGTTTTAATGAAATGATTTATTGAAAATAGTAAATATATATTTTTTGGCTACACGTTCAATTCAAATCAAAGCTTTTAGAGAAAAGTCGTAAGAAGGCAGTTTTACTTGACAAGACCAGGGTAGGTTATCATAACGAGGTGCTGCTTTGGGTGTGAGACAGGATACAACATAGGCACAGTTAACACAGCAAATTTATACATTATCAATGACTAATTTGTTATACTGAATGAGTCATTGTTTTACTTAACCGTCGCCCTGGTGCCACCTGTGACATATACCTAGATAAATAAAGTCAGCCCTGGATATATATATATATATATATATATATATATATATATATATTGTATTTCCAGTACATTTGTGTTATATGCCTAGAAAGCAATAACTGCAAAGTTTTCTGATTTGTCAGTTAATCTTTACGATATTTCCATAAACTATTTTCTTAATTAAGATATTACGTAGTATGATGTGCACGTAATAGATATTTAAAAAATAAATTCTTATTTTATTCAACAATAATGATCTAAACAACCGTTCATATCACAATTAACAAGAGTTAATTTATATATATTTGCTAAATACAATCATGTTTTACACAAACTGTTCTGGTATATCCCCAGGATATGAGATCAAAATATAATAGCAATCTGTTATATACATGAACAGCTTCGGCGACTAGGCGGCTTTCACCCTATGAGGACAGAGAGTCCCTCATTCTCACCTCTATCCTGGATTCAAGCTCAAGTGATGTGCCTCCGACCCTGCGGAATATTCTTCTAAAGGTGCATTGTTGAAGTTATGCCTCACGTATCTCTGATATGCAGGACGTAGCTACTTTTGAACCAACTACATCCCTTCCTCGCAGGAGGAAATGACTGTTCGGTTTCATGGACAATGCTCTAGCAATCACGTGTGTAAACACAAGTACGGTAGAAGCAGAGATCCAGTAGGTAGTGATGCACTCCAATATTGGAAGATTCACCAAGAATAACACCCCACCCTGGGAAAGGTAGCAATTAAATACCTCAGTATCCCATCATCGTCTGCGGAAGATTTTTCAGTATTGGAGGGAAATTATTTTGCCCTGATCGCTTGAAGTATTCTCACTTTGATTCATTCACCTGAAAGAAAACTAGATCGAACATTCAGTGGTGTTTGAATGGGTCGCCATGACCAAAAAAACGCTGACATCCGGTAGTGGAAAAAGCAACGTAGAAGCGGCTGCGCTTCGAGTTTTGAACCTATAAATACGGACATTTATTGTGATGTGTACATTATAATTTTGTGTGTGCAGAGAATCTGTATTATTCCTGTCCTATTATATGCCATGAAATATTTAAATGTCGTTTTATGTAAGTCCGCATATCTAGTTTAGTTGGGATCAAATGCCAGAGACAGAAGGAGGGTTGTCGAATAAACTAAATAACAACGCTTTAACAGTTATTTTAAATGTGTTCCTTATATTACTTTTACTCCCACGACTTATGCAACCATCAACACAACAATAATTCACCATGTTTATAAACGCGATTTTTCAGTCTGCGTTCCGTTTTTCCACGACCGGAAGTTGGGAACTGTTTGCCATCAAATCGGCGGCCGTGTTCGATTAAAATAGGGGGGGGGGGGCGTTAAAGAGCCCCTGAAGACGTAATATAATCTGGCAGTGACCACCCTCGGGGTATTTCGGCTCCATCTTTCCGTATTGATCCCCTGTGACTGGTGGCGAGGATATATGAACAACCACTCAATAAAAAGGGACCACACTGGAATTAAGTGCTTACACTTTCGTGTTGCTAGCCGTTTCGTGATCATAGATCATGAAACGAAAGAAAACCAATCATCAACATTGACAGAATGGGTGTGACAAAATATCTAGGGATATTAATAGATATGAAATTGAATTGGAAAGATCATATAGCAAATGTTAAATGAAAGCTCTCTAAGAGTACAGCTATATTATATAAGTGTTGTCAAGTAATAGACTCACATAACTGTTTTCTACAGGTCGCATACACTAAAATTTCGAGATTTGGTGAAATTCAAAACAGCTATATTTATGTTCAAAGCCCACCACTGCATGTTACCAGCTAATATACAACAGCTTTTTGTGGAGAATTTTTTTTATCTCGGTAATAACGCATCTTAGAAATCAATTAGTTAGGTACTGGGCCACCTTAAATGTTAGAGCCTCGTCTCTTTCTATGTATGGCATAAATCTCTGGAATTTCTTGCATGTTAAACCAACCAACATACAAACAACAAGGTCTTTCAGACATAGGTACAAGACAATACTTATCAATGAATATTTATAATTGCAACTTTCTTTGCAACTAATTCTGATGACTAATTTTGATGACTACTATATCAGAAATATATTTAAATTTCCTTATTTTATAATAATCACATTAATATGACTAATGAACTATGTATTGTATAACTAATTCTGTTTATATTGTGGTTTTTCATTTCTTATTGATTTAAGCATTTAGGATGTGTGCAATATTTACATACCTAATATTGTTTTGTATTATGGTTGTGACCACAACAATTGTGTTGCGGATACATACTACTTCAAGTTTTAGCTTTTTGTGTATTCCCTTCAAATAACATTATGTATATAATATATTGATATGGTTTGAAATTGTAAGGGATTCAAGGTGTATTTGTAAATTCGGATTAGGAAGCTTCTGACAGAACTCTCAAGTCTGGAGGCAGATAACGGTGTGGGATATTAATGCAGTCAGTCAAAATAATTAGTTGCTTGTCAGTGACAAAAAGATCAACTAATTTATAAATGTAATATACAATCATAGTAATGATAAAATGTATTGTGTGTTAAAGAAGAAAACGGGGAAGGTCAAAGAACTTTGTTTGGAAGTTTTTGATGAGACTTTGGACAATTCTAAACTTTTTCACGTATTCCAATGTCTGAGAGACTACATGAGGCACATTTCATATATGACTTTATTTGGTTAATTGGACATTTGAATCAAAGGCTGATTAAGGATGTTTGATTCTCCGAACTCTTACAATCAGTTGATGACTGATCGCTAAGGACACGGCACCGGGACGACTTCTTCATCGGGATCCGGACAGATAAGGTCGTCATCCTTACTAAGGCACCTACATCGACCGTACAGCATCCACATGATGGCCTTCTTACCTTCGGCATCCGCTTCGTTACATCTCGTTGAGAGGGACTTCAGCAGATCCAGATCTAGATATTTCCCGCAATTCTGGAATATAGCCAACGAGTCATTGGTTTGTTTCACCGCATCGTCGATTATAGTCGAGACATATGGCCGCGGGGCGGTTTCTTAGGGAAACGGTTCACACACGCACGCACGCACGCACGCACGCACACACACACACACAGGCAGGTACGTACGTACGCACGCACTCACTCACACACATACACACGCACACACATACGTACATGCATATATACGCGAAGCGTGGCTTTTAAGTTTGTAATAAATAACTGACAATATGACAGTGTAACATCCTTGAATAATATATTGGTAATTAATACGAATATATATATATATATATATATATATATATCAGCCAGGGTCGGACAAGAGATGAATAAGTACTGTACAATACCTGGTAGAACTCCGTATTTTTGGCCAGTATTTTGTCACAATCATCAGATTTCTTAGGAGCTGTAAGAGGAAAGGAGACACGTAACCGGAAATTTACCACTTAAGAGAGAGAAAGAGAGAGAGAGAGGGGGGGGGGTCAGGCACACACAGAGAGAGACAGAGAGAGAGAGAATAATTTATGTTGAAGTTCTCCCCAAAACTCACGTGCATAGTAGCCAGGCTTCTGAGAGCAGACATCGACCAGAGCAGCCGGAGTCAAAATCTTCTTGTTTCCAATTTGGCAGCCACGAATAGCTTCGCAAAGACCTACAATAGTAATACTGGATTGTCTGACGCACGCGCGCACGCACGCACACACACACACACACGCACACACACACACACACACACCAATAATGATAGAGACTGACTATCCCATGTTCCAAACATTAACCACAGTGTGCCATATCTTTTAACTTACGGACTCGGGGACATTGAAAGTAGATGAGGACGGAGAAGTCCCTATAACAGGAGCGCCTGACCTCGTACAACAACTTGACCTTGTCGACAAATCTCCTCATACATCTACACTGACGCCAGTACTCGTCGAACTTATCTTCACCATCATCCGTCCAAAACTGACCGCAGTTCTGTGGTCACCAAACGGGGTAACATGTCTATTAGTGGACGTTTAAAGCAGTCCTTTGATGGCCCAAAGCCCTCAATGTCTGAAACGCAATGCTCCCACCGCCGCGCTGCAGACGCGACCGGAAAGACCAGTTTGAGCTGGCCGTCACGTGGCTGATTAATTATACAACAGAATATGCACGCATGCTCAGTGTTGGTACAGAGAAAGAGAGAGAGAAATTAGTCTTAGTGGAAGTTTTAATAAGGAAGTGTAAAGTTGAGTGTAGGATGAAAATATTAAAATAAATGCTTTTAGATTATGGACAACATACAAATAATTGTTTGATACACAATGGTGGACAAACAGGTTAGTTAATTAGGTTAATTGAGCAAGAAGATACATACATACGTACACGTATGCATGCAATAATATATATATATATATATATATAGAGAGAGAGAGTTGACTACCTGATAATATTCCGAGTCATAGTCATGCAGTAAGGAACACGGATCGCAGTATTTTGGCCGATAGTACTCGTAACGACTATAACCTTTGAAACAAAACATATCAAGGTTTAGCAGTAACATTCTGAAACTGTTCCCACCACCATCATCATCATCACCACGTACCAGAGCAATACGTTTTGGTACAACTTTCCTTTCGAATTGGAAACATTTGAAAGTAGGTCAGTAGCTGAAGTTAGATATGGATTATTATAAATTCCACCGAAATATGGAATAGCACTTACCTCCCTCGCCAGACATGCTCCAAGAATAATTATCTGAATAACTTCCAGAGTCCGATTTAGAATTGGAATATGATTGTGAGCACGAAGCAGAGTAGGAATCTGAGTTTGACTTCGACCATGAATTAGATTCTGAATTAGACTCAGAGAAGGAGTTGGACTCTGAATTAGACTCAGAGAAGGAGTTGGACTCCGAATCAGACTCAGAAAACGAATCAGAGATGGAGTTGGACTCCGAATTAGACTCAGAAAAGGAATCAGAGAAGGAGTTGGACTCTGAGTTAGACAATGAATTTGAGTTAGATTCTGAGAAAGAATTGGAGAAGGAGTTGGACTCTGAGTTAGACAATGAATTTGAGTTAGATTCTGAGAAAGAATTGGAGAAGGAGTTGGACTCTGAATTAGACTCAGAAAATGAATCAGAGAAGGAGTTGGACTCTGAATTAGACTCAGAAAACGAATCAGAGAAGGAGTTGGACTCTGAGTTAGACAATGAATTGGAGTTAGATTCTGAGAAAGAATTGGAGAAAGAGTTGGACTCTGAATTAGACTCAGAAAATGAATCAGAGAAGGAGTTGGACTCTGAATTAGACTCAGAAAACGAATCGGAGAAGGAGTTGGACTCCGAATTAGA